>JAVTVY010057267.1:0-31986 GCA_036873755.1 Hanleya hanleyi | reverse complement strand
AGAGCCCGGATGACAACGTGATATTTGTCGCAGCGCCATCTACATAAAAACAGTATGGCCCATCAAACGTCACAGTCATTCCAACATGTCGCAGATCATAAAGTGTTAAAGTGTGAACGATAAATCGGTGTTGACTCAGCTGTAAAATTTTGTTAATTTTTTCTACGGGTGTTTTTGAAATCTGATGGCATAATTCTGTCATGTCGAGCACGAGTTTAGGCAGAGTTTACTCTTCCTTTAAATTTCAGGGATTTCAAACTCCGGTAATACAGTCTGAGGATAATGAATCGAATTGTCGTTTTTTTCTTTTTAAATTGGGAAGCAATCAGTTTTGCCCTGCTTTTTTAATCTGTGTCACATTCGTATAATTTATTCAATATATCTGCCAAAGATGAAACTTCCAGGTGTTCGTGCCCTAATGCGCATGTTCTGCCGCGTCTTCCGCGTGCTACTTTGGGCTGCAAAGATTCACTGATCATAATTGAAACGTTCATGTTATTTTTAATATTCATAGTGATGACACAGATAGACTCAGACATATACGCCGATGGTTACACTGCGCTCAACTTCACCACACATGATATAATGCCGAATGGAGACAAGTCTGCGGTGCTCTGGGCCGACTTTGCCTTCTTCAGTCAAGATAGACCCAGTATTTCGGGAAAGTGAGGATAATATCTTTCTCCTATTTTGAATGTAAGGTACATGTATGCATGCTTGTTGATCATTGTATATAATTATATTTCCGACGCCCTTCCTTCCAGCTTCAGTATTACATGTGATACTCGACCAGTGATTTGACCATTGGAATATCATGATATCTTAATGGCTTCATTGAAAACATTCAGTCGTCTCTCCCTGGCCTTGCTAGCTCAGTACACAGATTTATGTCATGAGATCAGCTACGTGGATTGGATATTGGGGTCATTGACGTGCCCGTGATGGGTCAATAACTTTTAATGATGACCACCATATCAATCTATCCAGTTGAATTATCAGAGGTTGTAAATTTTATAGCACACACTGTATCAGAAGGTTCCAGCTCTTTGTGAGCGAAGCCTAATTTTGTTCTACGAATCGCTTAGTGAGAACACCTTTTGGCAAATCTTCCTACATCAGAAATATGAGCTGTTCCCAATCCGATTAGTAGTTAATTACTACACGATGGTTCGCCTGTTAGAAATATATATGATGGTGATATAACCACGTGACTAAGATGCAAACAAATATTCCGTTTTATTATACATCATTATATACATATGGCATTAGGACAGGTGTCAGATATTCTCCCAGATTAGACGCACAATTATTGGAACGTATCGGTCTAGCAACGAGAGGACAAGTGTTCTTGAGATTTTTCTCTACTTACAGATAAGAATGCGGTCAATCAGACACCCCTCGTTTGTACCTCGGCGATGAGCAGAAATAATACATATATGTTATATATACTATTGAACGGAATACAGATGTGAGGAATAATTTGACTGGAAGGAGTTTAGAGAGTTGAACCTGATTAAAGCAAACGGCATGTGGTACACCGCTGCACCACCCCGCTCTTCGGATTTGGCTTTCGTATTCGGATTTAAATGTCAATGACGCACATATCCACACAAGCTGGCATACACGTTGGCACATTCCATCATTTGTGACAGCACGTTGTACATGTTGTATATAGAGAAACCATCATCTGCATCTTTGGCAGTAAGAAAAGTTCCCCTGTGTTCACACTTGTGCCCAATGAAGTATTCCAGATTTACCTAAGTAGTTATTTCGAAGGAATAACATTATCTCGCACCAAATAGATTTTTTCGATGGCCCTCTGTTTACCGCGCATGAATGCTGCAGAATGTTTCCGTCAGCACGCGCTGTCAAACTGATCTTTCATGGCCACTCGACTGTTCCATATTCATACCACATATTCACCACCATCAAACAACAGTTTAATAACAATTATACTATGAATGTTATAGTAGATTATTGAAAATAAAACCTGCCATTTATGTTGTCTTAAAACTATTTCTGGTGTATTTATACGCTATTTAACCATCCACAAATAGGACTCGTCAGTATTCAGCCAATAACCTGTTAATATACTATAGTCAAACAAAGTTGCAATATTTGAATATTCATTACTGATATTTGTTTCTCTTTCAGAGTTACGTGGCTTTTGGTTAACCAGTTCGGAAAAATAAGAATAAAGTTGTTAATCTATAATCTATAAGAGAACAAGCATGCAAAAACAGTTGTCAACATTTAGATTCATTCCATCCGCTCTGGCATGAGAATTCAGAATATATCAAATATACAATTGTACGACATACAGAAAGAATAAACTGAAGTATAGCTAAATAATTTTTTAGTGTTTTCACTTTGTCCCCCGGAAATTTGCCCTGGTACGGGGCATAACAATTTCACCATGAAAAGCTGACAAGCAAACAACTGGTATGTGTGATCCAGTTTTCATTTATATCAACTAGTGTTGCAAAAATCCTGAGCGGAAATATGGAAAAGAATCTCTTGCTCTTTTGAAATTTATTGGCACGGGAGTAGTAGTATAAGCTGGAATTGGGTCCCATTGACCTACTTCCGACAATACCGGGGCGCACAATACCGGATATTAATAATGGCGCGCATGGGTCAAAGGTCACTTCGCGTCACGTGGTGGCGCCCCCTGTCGGAAGTAGCTCAATGGAACCCAATTTTACCTTTATATCCGCTCAATGGACCTCAAGATTCCATTCCATTTGTAGCACATCAACATAAACTGGTGGCGCCCCCTGTCGGAAGTAGGTCAATATGCGGGAATTTCAACTTTACATCAGGTCAATGGACCTCAATATCCCTGCGCACAATACCGGATATTAATAATGGTGTGCAGGGGTCAAAGGTCAGTTTCGGTCACGTGACAGCCCGGAGTTATCTTCCCTATTTTCAGTTTCTGTCACCAGGGCAATGTCAAAGGTCAACCGGCGGTTCATACAGCGAGAGAAGGGAAACCGTATTGGCACGAAAAAATGCATGAATACAAGGGTAGTAAGTCTTATAGTAATAAACATAACTTATATGTGTTGTGCGATGTTATTATTACGAGTCTATGATCAGTGCGACCACAGGGTCGAGCGTGTCGTGTCCAGTATGTCTCCGCAAATTGTAAACAGACTTGGCTATTTTCAAAATGGCGGTCGCACAACGTTCGTCCTACGTTAGTCCAAGATGGCCGACAGAGCATGAAGTCATCGCGTCAGAGCTATAGTGATCACTTGCCCTCCGCGTGACCTCCACGCGGCCTCCACGAAGTAAGTCAACAATAAGCCAAATACGCTTCTACAGTGGTCAATAAGCCTTTATCCGCCCTTCCAAACCATCAATGGAATGCGCGTCATCAACCAGGGTCCCCGACAATATCGCCAGCACTATGCCAGCACAAATGGCAAGTGGGGAACCCTCAGTTTCTCCACATAGCCATAGAGCGGGAGAAGGGAAACCGAATTGGCACGAAAAACATGCATGAAACCATGGGAAGTAAGACTTATAGTAATAAAGATAACCTATAGGTGTTGTACGATGTTATTATGAGGAGTCTATGATCAGTGCGACCACAGGGTCGAGCGTGTCGTGTCCAGTACATCTCCACAGAAAATAAACAAATAAAATGGCGAGGCTGCTGTGGGAATTCCTCTTTTGGCATCGATCGTACTGCCATCTGGAGGCAAGGAAGACAACTGCGACTAGGCGAAACCTTTGTGGGCCAAATTTCAGGCGATCTCCCTAATTCGAATATTTGTATGTTAATCTATGCGGGGAATGCATGTATGGAATATGGGTGGTCATTCGTTTTTTCCTGTGGATTTATGGGGTATGACATCTTGTTTTTCTTCGTCTCACCGCGTAGAACTTTTTTGAAAAGTCCAGGTAGGCCTGATGGGGTGGATAGGCCCATACTGGAGCAGTGGACATTGTTTGTCCCACTGGGAAACCACTCCTGGACATTTGCGGTATGGGTTGTGGAATGTTCTTTTTTTGTCTCACCACGTGAAACACGATGGGAAGGGTCCCGAAACGATTGATTTAAATTTTCTGAAATGTCGCTGTGCGCATGCGCATTGGGCAAGTACCGCTGGGGTGGACGTTTTGGGGTCTAGGCGGGCCCCTGCTGGTCCGATTGGGTAGAGTGAAGCATCAGTACGAAGCACTCGTGAGGGAGCATCCGACTGGATGGAAGCGACGTGGAACTGATGTTATTATGGGCTTGCGCATTTATATTATCGACTCTAGCAACAGAGACCGCTATTCAGATAGGCCAGACTGCTATTCAGACCGCCATGTAAACGACCATTCATAATAGCGCCGTCTGGCGCCCAGTATAGGAACTGAAAACGTCATCTTGTAGACCATGGCATACTCCCTCAATAGGCCTATATTCAAGTTCGAAGCATTTATATTATCGGCTCTGGCAGGTAGACCGCTATTCGGATAGGCCAGACCGCTATTCAGTCCGACATACAAACGGTCATTCATAGTAGCGCCCCGTGGTACTCGATATACGAACTGAAGACTCCATGTTGAAGCCCATGACATACTTTCCATTATGACTAGTTAGAAGTTCGAAGTGTTAATATTAGTAGCTCTGGCAAGCTAGACCGTAATTCAGATAGGCCACACCCATTTACAGACCTGCATGTAAACGGCCATCAATAATGGCGCCCGATGGCGCCATTAATAATGGCGCCCGATGTCGCCCGATAATGGAACTGAAGACGCCATATATAGGAACTGACACTGTGAACAAGCTGTGGTGACAAAGTGCCAAAAAATCACCAGTAACTTGCCCCGTTTTCCTACTGGTCTTGTTTCCACGCAATTAATGATTTCAAGAAAACGTCACCACTAGCGGTATTGTGCGTTCCGTTTTGACACTAACCCATACTGCTGATTTTCCTTAATGTCGCCAGTGTTATCGTCCCCTTAAACTGATTATACTGGTAACGTTTATAAAAATCAGCGTTTAGGTGCCCCAAATGTGTTTCCGTTAGTGGTGACAAATAAATAAATCACCGATTATATCTCAGCGGTCGATCTTTGATGTCAAGGGCCGAGGCAGCTGTAGAGATAAATGTTCGTGAGGCAGGACGTGTGTATCTCTTATCGGCATTATCGGTGACGCGCAGACGATACCGCGGTTTAGCTATCCATATCTACTGTTAATCACCAAATATGAACGGAAATAAGCACGAAGGGCCCAAACGTCCAGATAAGTTGTAAATCTGATCTGTTTTGCCGAGTAAAGGTGTTCTAGGATGTAACCAGTTCAAGTAACTTTGAATACGAGAGAAAACTTGATGTGGAGTACAGTATTATTATCATCCTTATTCCTCCTTTTGGGGAGCATTTTACAAATTTCATACAAACAATACTAATAAATGTGAACTCAAGTCGAATTATGTTATGAGATATATATAACATTACTGTACACTTTTGTCAAGAGTTTCTTATTGATAATACAGATTCTTCATTTCAGTTATGCTTTTCAAACAGTTAATTCTGCCTTCTAAATGTTTTATATTAGGCTTCATCTTAAGAGATCTTAGGCTCATCTTAAGACTTACCATAATATATGCTGATACATAGTGTTTGTTCGCAAACAGGTTTGGTGTCTATAAATATCGCGAGCACACACCTAGTTATACGGGCAGAAATGGAATGTGTATATGTCATAATTAATAAGGAGTGGAATGTATTAATATTGGGATATTACAGGAACGTTCCTTTCAACGCATATATGCATACAGCTGCATTTTTAAATTAACGTTGCTGCGTTAACCTCACGGTTAGCATTGTCAGTTGAAGAGGGCTAACGCATAAATTATCTCTCGCACAAGGGTCCACTGAAATTTTCGTATGAATTACTGTAAGCTCCCTCATTATTTTCGTCAGGATCGTGTGCTATACTGACGATCATCGACGCTATACTAGCTCCCCTGCAATTCGATTTTACAGCAATTTGAAATTACTTAATTCGATACATTAAGAAAATAAGGGAAGGGAATACTGGGAATAAAGGCAAATAGAGAGCTCAGCCGAAGTGTTAATATTAATAGCTCTGGCAAGCTAGACCGTAATTCAGATAGGCCACACCGCTTTTCAGACCTGCATGTAAACGGCCATCAATAATGGCGCCCGATGTCGCCCGATAATGGAACTGAAGACGCCATATATAGGAACTGATCATGATGTCTTGCCGGCATCATTGAAAACTGTTGACCGCTTCTCTCTCGCAGGAAACAAGCCTATGTTTATGTATACTATGATTGTCTTTTTGAATTTGGTGCTAATACTGTTATATGGAAAATGGAATAGGTCTTTGGATTATGGACGCGGATATTCTCTAATTGACGACGGCTGGATTATGAATGACGGACTAGACGCTTGTAATTTGGATTATGGACGCAGATATTCTCTAATGGACGACGGCTGGATTATGAATGACGGACTAGACGCTTGTAATTGACAATTATATGAGCAGCTCGACCATGCCACTATCACCCCTCAATCGCATTCTTTAACGCCAAATGTCCATTGATGAGATGACATGTAAAAGGCAATATCCAACTAGGGCCCTAGTTTGAGAGAAAAGTTATCATGTTGACCATTACGTTTGTGTATATCTGAGTCAAAGGCCAATGCCAAAACGAGGCTGGATCGGAACTGGCGACAGTGGGTCGGAACTGACACCTGTCGTTAAGAATTGTAATCGTGTATACCCATAAGGTTAAGCGTCATGGTGATTGTCTACTGCCACAATATAGCCAGGATATGTCCTCCCAGATAAAAAAGCGGTATACATATGGTTAAGCACAATGGTGTGGTGGTAGTCTACTGTCACAATAAAACAATGATATGTCATTCCAAATAAGATAGACATACACATATGTTTAAGCACCGTGGTCCTAGTCTACTACCAAGATATATCACAGATATATCAGATAAAGACACCATGCCCGTATGGTTAAACACCGTAGTGCAATTCTAACCACAATATAGCAAGGATATGTCTTTCCTGAGGTTAGTCACCAGGGCGCTAATACCCTGTCACAATAAATAAATGTTATTTCTTCCGCGACCGATAATAGCCAGATATAAAATAAATTATTGAAAAAACATTCAATTGTATATTTATAATTTATATAGATAAATGAAACGTATTCTTTCAGTTGAATTCAGGGTGCATCAAGACATGAATATATCCGATAAACGTTGAATAACATTGAAAAAACTCTTCAAAACAATCCGTTGTCTGGATTTTATTTTGGGTCAAAATATGCGCCCCGAAGATATGGTACCACACAACACTCTGATGGCAACAAAACACAGACATATAGAAACCGGGACCCCCTTCGATATTACCGATGAATTTAATAGCCATCTCGAAAACCGGGACGTTTCGATCGAGATAGAACCGGGAGCAAACCGGGATACGTCGCTCGGAGTCCCGGTTCTGCCCTCCCGGTTTTCAGCCGAGAAATTTTTCGATCCATCTCGAAGGCATCCAGAAAGTGCCTCGATTAATTGGACGTGACCCCTTAGAGTAAAATGGATAGATAAGATAGCGCGAAAGATCTCGACGGTATATCATGCCATTTTGTTACCGTTCATATGAACTGCTTGCATTGATATGACGCCCACACAAGCCGAAGTAGTGGTAGTCATGATCATTCCTGGGCACGGTCTCAAGTCTCGAAGGAATCTAATGACAATGTCTGAGCCCACGCTATGCAAAACTGCAAAATTTTCAATGCTCTGAAGTATTTTTTTTTTACCCTCGCACTTCCCTCTTGAAACGTGTAGGCATGGAGTTTGAGCTGATGTTTGAATCGCCGCTTATGAAAACTTAACTGATGATATTAAAGGTTACATGAAACATTTCAGAGCTAAGTTTTTCAGAGCATTTCTAACCGTAATTTCCAGATACCGATAATTGCTTACCTAAGGGAAATTCCAATGGAACCAGTGAGACTGGATATATCTCTCTAGGCGACTCTCAAACTGGTAATTTTATTTATTATTTTCTTTTTCGCTTAGGAAATGATTCTGATAAATACATTATGACAATACCAAGGATATCATCATTTATATTTTTTTCAGTTATTTGCCGACGACGAGGAATGGTTCTTTCCCCGGATTACTAAAATCTATATTTCCTCACAAATTTCCAAGCAAAGTCAGGTTGCGAACGAATGGGGATGTACTCACCCAAGCAGAATTGACATAAATCAATTTTGATTAAATTGGACGTGCAGTTTACACGCTGTCACTATTGCGATATATAACAGCGAGAATACCCCGCAAAATCCTATCAGTCAGGCCAGACTGGGGAACTGCTTTCTTGGTGTGTTGTATTACAGTGTCAGTACCCATTCTACGCCATCTGATTTATTTTCCTTGTCGAGACTGGGAACAGATGTGCATATATGTTGAAAGAGATCGGTGGGCTGGTCGACGGTGCTGATAATTAATCAAATTCGAAATTTCTCAGGTGACAGTCATCCTTGTTCTATTTTTACTATAATTGAGTAGGAGGAGTATAAGTGAATGCAAACCTGTCAGAATATTCAAAGATCTCTTGCAAACAAGTTCATTTTCCCACATAAATCATGAAATTAATATAGCATGATTCCGGTGAGACTGTCAGGGCGTATCTGTTATAAATTTTTTCAATCGAGCGTCACTTTAAAGCCTACCCGTTCCATCCACGACAACAACTGACGGAGCCAGTTCCGAACCACCATCTTCCATGGATTGTCAAGCTGGATCGTACCATGGCCTGAAATGGCAGCGTTCAGCAAGCAAATTCGTTACTCGAGTGGTGATTCGCATGGGTTTTCTTTAATCTACTATTCAGAGGTAAAATAAATCAAACTACCAGTGATTTAACTGTTTTACCAGTGAGAATTCGCCTATACGTCATCGGGGATATTTCAGTGTTCAATCTATCTTGCTAATATGAGCAGCTCGACCATGGAACTATCACCCCTCAACCGCATTCTTTAACGCCAAGTGTCCACTTATGACACGAAGACAGGCAAAACGGAATATCCAACTAGATTATCACTGGATAAAGATCGACTGGTTGACAATATGTGCTGCCAGCTGCAACACTCATTGTTCATCTCAGTAGTGACATGAATGATCCACCGTCAGCCTTTGAAACAAAGTTCATGTTCAATAGAGCCTCCAACCTGAATTTAATTTCACTTTTATTATCATTCCTCCGCATGCCTTAGGATATCGGGTAATTATAAATGTGAACAAAAATGTTACGGTAGAACATTGACTTCAGGGGCTTCCATTTCAATCGAAGCTGAAGACGTGGAAACACGAACCATTTGAGCTCAACGTGCAGGTATGATGTTAAAATGAAATGTTTGTTATCGTTCAATGCGAGAGTCCGTTGAAAGTGGAACCGTCAATACGGTATTAGTGCTTTGTACATTTTATTTTTGGGGGATGCGCATCATTGTTCTAAAGTGCAGTTTCTGTTTTCTGCATGATGTTGAATGGGACTTGGACTGAAATCAAAGCTACATCTGCATTATGGGATTATTTTCGTTTTGTTCTTTCAAAACAGGCCTAGTTTAGGTATCGTGTCGTTTGAATGGATGTTCAGAATAGAAATCTGCAAGGTTGGTTCAGTAATGGTTCAGTAATGAATGGTAAAATGCTGGTGTATTATTAGTTCGAGTATATGTTTTGTCTGCAGAATGGCCCTGAGTATGACTTTTTGGAGAAGATCTCTTCTTGTTTGTGTCGCCTTGACCTTTTGCTGCGCCATGGGAGATATAGGTACAGCACCTAACTGTGTACAAATAACAAGTTTGATAATGTCCATTCTGTTAAAATGTGTAAATTGATGCAGAACATTTTAAACGGAGCTATAACGGACAGAGCAGTACAAATACCTTGAACAATGAATTGGAATCTGTAAACGTATTGTACATACATACCAAGTTATACCAGCGGATAAATTAACTGATGATATTTCAGATTGGAATGAGGAAGCGCAGAAATTCTTCATAAAAATCTCTGACATTTGGAAGACAGGAAACTTTGAAGATTTCGTCAAGGAAATTTATGTTTGTGACCCAATACGTGTGCCCCCATTTGGAGAGGCTATTAGAGATCGTCAAGGTGAGTGGAATCATTGGATCATATACTTACTTTTTCTTGTATCTCTGAAGCACTCACTCGAAGATCGCACTGCTGTGGAAATATGTAACATCCCGATTTTTCTACGTAAGGGGATCGAGACAATAATGGAATTCGACTGTCCGTAAATGTTGCCAGGCAAGACAGATACATTGCTTCACTGATTAGGATAAACTTAAACCATTTGTCAGTGAGAAATAACAGTGGGTAATCGACATTCTTATGAATTTTAAGATTAAACGGCTGCCTCACAGCTAGCAGAGAGAGAGAGAGAGAGAGAGAGAGAGAGAGAGAGAGAGAAAACCAGAAATTACACATCTGCCGTGGTTCTCTTTCTTTCTAGGGATCAGGTGCCCGGATCTAACCAATTATGGAAATATATTCCCCGCGAATAATGTCAGTGGCCGATAAATACTTCAAGGATTAACATGAAATTGACGGACAATATCTCGGACTCACCGATTTTCAGCTACCATCACTTTATCTGAATATCAACCACCTTAGAAGCAATTTACCTCATAGTCCGATACATTCAGGCTATGGACATTTCCACACAGGGCGAAACGATGAATTAGTTCCTTTTCACCATCACTGGAAGCTCATGCGGTATTTGTTGCTCTCCCTGGATGATTATGTTTTGTTGGGCGTATTGTCACGATGATCTCCCAGCCCCCCCCCCCTCCCCCCCTTCCCGACCCATCCACCCGTTCAAAAAGGTCGAAGTTCAACCGTGCACCTCCTGTATATTTTCATGGATTTTTTTCGGGAAGATACAATTGTAGGCTCTGCGATTCTGCGTATAGTCCATCTCCCACCATGAAGCCGCTGTATTTCTTTCGCTCTCAGCTATCCGTGTGTTATCAAAGCGTCGTTTATGCCACCTTCTGCGTTGAGGAGCCCTGTCGCTAACACAGCATCAAGATCAGGAAGTGGTCTGTATGGTTAAAGTATCTCCAGTCCTGTCGCTAACACAAAATCATGATCATGAAATGCTCAAACAGTCTTCAAACATTTTCATATTCTACTCCCGGTTCCTGTTGATATTATTCGAACAAAGGTTACATTATCTGGATGTCAATCATGTTCTGGATAAAATCAGTTCAGTCTGAATACCGTACACATGGTACACGAGATGAAGTAAATATTTACATGACAATAGCGACGGCAGAGGTGTGTTATGAAAACTCGCTATGTGAAAAGCCATTGGATATTGTGAACATTCTCCCATATTTATGTACATTATGACAATGCCTAATCAAAGGTTGGAACTATAAATGTTGCATGCATGAAGAGTTAGCTGATAAAATCAAAAGGAGACACTTTTTCACTATTTTAAGAAGCAAAACTCTTAATAATATGCTCGCAGAATATACACATGGACAAAGACAACGAAAGCCAAATTCGATCTGAATAGGGCTGCGATGCAAGAGCAAGTCCTTTCCAATCTAATTCACGAGTAATCATTTTATTTAATAATATCTTTGATAATAAACTTAACGAAGTAGAAAGGTAGTAACTATTTGATCATGGACCTAAGTATACATGAAACGGCAGTAAATGTATATGATCCAAATGACGACACAACAAGCTTTTATAACAAAATACAGAAGAAAAAAAAACTTAATAACCCTTCAACCATTATATGTGCAATGTGGAGTTTTGAACCTTTCTTTGGATACGGAGAATATTGAACACGAGTCTAAAAGGGATACTACAACAAATTAATGACAGTGATTTTACAGACATTTGGAGAACGATGCACGGTGATGCAAGAAAATATACATGGAAACAGAAAACCCAACAAAACCAGAAAGAAAGAGATAATTATAGTCTCCTGCTTTCATTATCCTGTGATCATGTATAGTCTCCTGCTTTCATTATCCTGTGATCATGTCATTGAAGATGTCCACATAAACATCTACAATATAAGCTTAGCTGTGATACAAACCATATAGGGATCTTCCTTGATTCTTGTGATGTTTTAGAAATATACAGCCATCTATTTGTCCGTGAGGTCATACTTCTTGTCAATATGGCCGCATCGTTTTCCACCACCCTATTAATGTCGCGTTCAACTGTTGTCTGTGAATGGCGATACTCTGCTGGTGGGCGTTTCGTCCCCGAGGCATGCCCTCTCTACAAATCATTGTGATTGTAGTTTGGTGACTTGTAAACGTGGTGGAGAATGAAGCGGACTGGTCAGCATCGAACATCACATGTATTTATTCTGAACGAGAACATGCATTCTATAAATACACTTGAACCCCTTGAACCGTTATATATATCTGGCAGTCACAAAGTTCATCATTGTCCAGCAGATGACATGATAGGGCTATTATATCATCGCTCTGAAATATTTGTATCTAATACCGCTCAAGCCAATACTAGGGTTCGTGTGGTGATGTCGTACAAATGCAGCGTGGCTGAGATACAAGCCATCACAGGGATCCCATTTGGTTCTTGTGATGTTTCAGAAATATGCAGTAATCATATTTGTCTGTGTAGTCATATCAATTATTGTCAGTACGCCGGCATCGTTTTCGACCAACCTTTTAATGTTGCGGTTAATTGGACATACCTCAGTTTAGGTCTGAAATTCTACAATTTTGGCGAGTTTATCCGAAGATGGATCCGTGAAGATATCCAAACCGTCACCTATCACTCTTCTCCCAAAATATTCGCGGGTGCAGACAAAGCGATCCTATATCCCGTAATTTATTTTTATGTGTGCTGATATTTTAGGTATGATGCGTTCGGATCATAACATCAGCGATATAAATGTCGGAGACAATGTGTGTTCTTGATAAGCCCATACGCTGATGATACTCAGCTGAACCCTGAAGGTTCAGAATGTCCATTAAGAAGGTCATTGTTCATCCTGGATCGATTTTACATTACATCTGGTCTCAAAATAAACATTGGCAAAGCCAAGGCAACTCACCGGATCAAACATAACACTATTTGTGGATGTAATGCTGGACTGGGCGAAGGATTTCTTCTTGCTTGGAATAGAATTTTCAACGATTAACTCTTAAGTAAAATTAACTATTTTAGTTTAGAAAACAGAACTGAGCAGATGGAAGCTCAGAAATTTAACCCTCTTAAGAAAGTCACTTTTATAAAATCATTAGCTCTTTTAAAACTGACCCACCTCTTTCTAACCTTGCCAAATCCGCCTAAGCAGTTTATCTACGAACTCAATTTACATGTACCATTATTAAATTTATTTGGAAAGGAGAAAATGAACAGAATATAATAACTCATGATTTCAAAAAAAGATAATTTGAGAATGGTAAACATAAATAATTTTATTTACATCCTCAAAATATCATGGATCGCGCTAAACCAGGATTCAAATGACACTAATCGGGAGTGACTGACACTAATCGGGGGTGACTGACACTAATCGGGAGTGACTGTACTAAAGAAATGATCGTGTCGACTCGAACTTGAATCTTCGCATATTCTACGAAAACGACTCCGTCCAGCTTTCATTAATGATATTATAGACGAACCAATCTTTTTTAATCCCCAATCTAAAACATTCAGTTTTCATCAAGGAATGGTATCAAAAAGGCATCTTAGGCATCAAACACATCTTAGATTATAACGGCAAGTTTGTTTAACATAGCGTGCTAAAATATAGATGTACAAATTAAAAGGAACTTACCTAGATTACACAAGGCAGCAATAGAAAACGAATGACCAAATATAGAATAATACTTCAACGCTCGGGACTGAAAAAAGTATTACGGTGAGACAAGCGAAAGAATACACTCTCTGTTCCCGAGTGAATGGAAACAAGCAAAAGAAAGCGAATGACCAAATATAGAATATTAACTTCTTTCTTCGACGCTCGGGTTTGCAAAAAGTATACCGTTCAGGCGAAAGGATACAGGCTCCCTTATGATATTTCAAATTACGTAGACGCCCATCATATGATTAGAGCAAAGCAATGGTCAACATTCACTCGAAAATATATTGGGATGAACAATAAAAGGTTTTTCATGTATTACAAAGGAGACAAAACCTATATATTTTCAATAAAGAATGTTCTAGTGGATTTTTTGTACCAATGCATTCTTGAACACAAATAGAAAGAGAGACGACAATATGTGCACGTAACGTAAAGAAGAGACTACAGAACATCTATTCCTATTCTATCATATCGTTAAAACTTTTGGATTGAAGAACAGAAATGGCTGACCGAAACTCTGGACATTAAATGCACTTTTTCAAACGAGATGATGATATGTAGGTGGGAGCTAGAATATCATTTTCTGAACATGCTATTCTAATAACTAAAATGTTTAAATCTTTGCTTACGACCTCTTGTCAATATGCTCAGTGACTGAAACGTTTGCTGCTTTTTTCAATAACATAGAAGAGAAATAACTGGACCAAGAACATAATGTACATAGTTGATTGTATTATGAGAACTTTCAGAGAGAACTTTCCTCATCATCAAGTCATGAAGTTTGTTTTAAAGCATGGCCTGATCATGGGGAAAGTCCTCCCGGAAAGCTCGTAAAACAATAAGCTATTTACAAAGTGTTCCTTGTCGCGTTGAGTTTTACCAGTTTGGCAAAACCATTCCACATTCGCATCAACTACATTAGAAGAAAAATTTCGTAAACAAATGGAGTTTGGTACAACACAATTTAACAAATGAACGTTTTTCAGTTCAATAATAGAACTTGTATCATCAGTTACACAATTTTATACAACCTTATCAACCGCGAATTAATTATATGAAAGGTGTGCACATGTATGTATTTGTGTATAATTCTGTTGTTTGTTCATTTATGATTAGGCCTATATTGTATTTATTTGAATTTGTGTATACATTCCTTATACGTTTTATGTATGCTATTGAGGGATAATAAAAAATGTATTCCGTCTACAAGCAAGTCAGATGCTTGATAGTTTGGGCAGTGCAGCGATCATAATGGGTGATGTTCATATCTATAGGGCTCAAGAAGCAGTGTGCGGATGCGTGGGCTGCCGGTTACACCCAGGTTCAGAGTCATGTACAAGCGGTAATGCCGGCTGGAGTCAACAGTGCGTTGGTGTGGATGAACTATATCTTCGTCGGGTCTCAGAATGGCTCTGGTATCCAGGGAACGTAAGGAGATACGCCGCATAATATGCACATATTCCACCCATCGTTGATCTTTTCTAAGTGTATTTTAACATGGTGAATTGTACACATTTATTATTCTTCGTTGAGATGGCAAAGCTGCTGTACTTGACAGATTAGGTATTAAAATTATGATAACGCGATATCCTATCTTGAATTATCCGGCTCCAGTATTAGTGCACTTCACATAAGACTGGAAGCGAGATGGATGATTTGGACGCTGTCTCGTTTGTGCTGTAAGCTCGATTCACCCTTGAACAAAAATGCTATCCATAATATTCCGGGGTATCAGTATGTTTCCACTTTCTGCAAATACCACTAAAGTTGAGTACTGAAGTACACGTATCTCTATGATCCACGGGGTGACCTGCGGTTGTGTATTTCAATCCATGTAACAGTTGCTTGTTTTCCATTTCATAAAAAAGACTTTCCTTGAGTAATTTTGAAAAGATTTTTTTCAAATTATGATTGAGTTAAAGAGATCTCATGCGTTGTGGAATGAGATCATGTGAGCCTTGTGTGCCATATTGCGAAATACGCATTATCACGGTCAAAACTGGGCAACTTTGCAAACTCAGCGAAATCGTACTGTTATCGAGCTTGTTCACGAAAGGTACATGCGTACGAACACATTTGTGTCCATGAACTTGAAGAGACTCCAGTGTATGCTCCTCGAACGAGTCTCTAAAGTTCGATGGAGAGTAATGGTCACTGATATGATTTGGAATAAAGACAGCATCGTCTGTCACTGACATCATTGAAAACTGTTGACCGCTTCTCTTGTAGGGAAGGATATTGTGTGTTTACTACTTTTGTTCATACACATTTGAAATTAGTGCTAACTGTCATACGGAGTAGGTCTTTCGAATATTGACAAGGAAATTATTTTATGGACAACGGCTGAATATTATTATTGTATTCACCATACTATTAAATGTGAATGGCTATAAAACAAACGGTAGGAATAGGCAATCTAGAGATTTCCATGGGAATGAGTCTCCAGAAGATTGTTTTTCGCAGACATATAATGCAAGTTGTCATTATTTTAGATATGTGTTGCACAATATTGATCCATCAAACAATAGAATTTAGTTGTTGGTTTTCGAAAGTACTATTGTAAAATCCATTTGGATGAGAAAACACCCGTCAAAGCACTTATTTATATTGCCGAAATCTTGGCAAAGAGCATCTACATATAGCGCAACCGAAGGTGATCGAACAAAGTTCGTATGATTTGTAGCACGAAGCAGACATTTCTAAGATTGAGGACTTCCTTCGAAAGAGTCACTTAAGTCTGAATATGCCAAAATAATTTTGGCGTTACGAAGCGCTACAGCAAATCGCAAAGTACATTTAATGCATATTTTCCAACATTTGACGTCAGCACGCATCCACATCTGGATTGTGTTGGATTACTGCAAGAATATTCTTTTTCATCAATAAAAGATTAGCCCACAGAAGTTCGGATCATGATCTACATTACTCATGCACAGTTTATAAGAATTTATTATGTATTGTTGCTATATTTTTCTCTTCCAGGGGCGTGTTCTTGCTGGTAAATGAGTGGGGGAAGATCAAAACAAAGTTTCTAATTTATCACTGAAGAAATGCGGAACAAGATGGCGGGCTGATGCTGAAACAATTGTCTATATTTTAATCTATCTTTGAAACCCGATATCAAGAATTTGTAACATCTCGAGAGAATAAATCTATGGCATATAAAATACAGTAAGAAATAATCTAGCTTCTGTTCATACTTTTTGTCTTTAACCTTTTCTGTCATGATAGATTAACAGTTCTCCTTTTTTGTGAAATTATAATTGCAGAAAGAACACTTGGAGAGTTTCGCGAAGATATGACAGCCTCGATTTTTCAGATAATTGGTGCTGGCTTAATTGTGGAACTAGAAAGAATATTCTATATCTGAATAAATGTTGTGTTTAATTCTGATGCATGTTTTTTGGCGATGAATACGGGTACTATTCGGAGCATCATTGTCAGGACCCACGTCTATCTGGGTAATGTACGGGCAATTCAATTATTTGCTTTTCTTCTAATCTGGCGGCCCACACCGGATAACGCTATATTTTCTTTGTTATTTTCTTATATTGTGCATGTAAAATTCCATAATCTATCAGATTTCTCCGAACTATGGACACTACGTATTGAAAGGTGTTGATGTTTACACAACATATCAACAACTAGTTTGAATTAGATCTAATGCAAATGTTCTGACGCACTCGGCTTATGCCTCAATTTTGTGTGCATTTTACAGGCAAGCCTATGTGATTGTGAAAATCACGTAACGAACTCTGACGGCAAATGAAATTCTTTTTCTTGCCACGGAATGTACGGACTTCAATTTAATGACGTTGCGTCTGGGAGCTTATCTGTAGTGTCATGTGCTTGCTTTTTAGTCGCCAGACGACAATTTTTCTCAGCTCTTTCATATCGGTCAAATTTAGACGCACCCACCCCATTATATGTAAAATCTAGAGTCAGATCTAGAGAGAACACGAACGGGGAAGGCTGTTGCGCTCGGGACGATGATAGCAAGCGTCAGATCCGACATTTAATATTCATCCGCAGTCCACAAAAGAATCCCAATCATTGAAATACCTTTCCAGACGGTTTCCAACAAGAGAGAAGCGGTCAACAATTTCCAATTATACAGTTCGGATACATTCTAATCACTGACCATTATCCTTTATCCAGATGAATTTTCTAGTCGTTTCCAGAGTATGCATCTGTCACGCTTTGATTGTGCCAGTTCATTTCATCATCATGGATATGACATTCAAACGAATTACAGACAAGTTGCGACAAAGAGCTTGCACGCTACGGTTCTATTTTGCCGTCAGTGTTCGATATTTATACAGCATTTCAGATGGAGGCGTTGGTGGTATATAGACCTCTTTGGTAAGTGTCTGGAGTAATATTCTGTGGCGAGGACTATATTCGGCACAGTCTGCATATGGCGAGATATTTATACGCGGTTTAATTTGGTAGTTAACTATGCCGAAATTGTAATCGCCTCTCTTGTCGTAGTGTCGACGTGAGAGAAAACCTTGGTGATTCTTGTAAGGGTATAGGTCCAGAAATTATGTTCCCTCAGGGCCATCATTGGTTCAACAGATCCTGTGAAGAAGGTTAAATATCCCTCGCAGAGTCGCTAATATAATGGTAATCCAGCATAATATAACATAATTTAATAGGGGGAATGAGGAGGAATGGGCTATAGAATGGTATCTTTGGACAATTTCTGCGTTTAGGCGTAAGCTGACGCCAACAGAAATAGATCGGTCAAAATTGGTATACAATTTATACCTGTTAGGATACCTGCACGCTCTCGGTATATGGTATTAGCGGCACGAGTGTGTTACGAGACTAGGCAGTGAACCGATTGTTAATGTCCTTACCGTGGAATATATGACCTTGCACATCTCCTCAAACCAAACAGGGTATTATTGAAAACTCTTCATGACCCTTTTCAAGAAAATAGTGTTTTTTTGTATTTTTCTTTCACAGTGGCTTGTGTTTTGGTGCATATCGTGTCAAGCAAATTAGTATTAAGGACCGATATTTTACATCTATATCTATTTACTGGGTAATTTATCCAGCACGTATCTGTACTGCTGTTCGATGGAATACATTAAGGGATTTCCTTACCTTGCACATGCAAGCAAGTTGATGGTAAGGTCCCCTAAATAGCAGTCTTGTATTGAAGTACAACTTGAAAAATGAGCATATCCAAAGCATCATTATATATACATATTTTTTATTTCGTGTGAATGAGATAATCTAAGAAAAAAAATGGATTTATATGGGATTTTAGGGCTCAGTGGGGAATGTGTACTCAAATTTGCTATCTCCTCCCTAATTATTTCTCTTAGCCCTTGAGATAGAAGGCTGAAAATTACTGATCGGGAGGTTAACAATATCTGTGGCCAGCAGCAACTCTTCGTTTACCACATTAGTGGCAGATGAATCAACCATTATTGGCCTTTTGTTGAAATATATGGCATAAATGCATCTAAACAGGCTACTAATTAAAATTTCACGGTGATGCATATTAATGTGATGGGACGAGTTTCATTTTGAGTGGACCAGCCAACCTGTTGCTTTCGTTGTTTGAATATTCTAAGAGATTTCGCTTTTAGCCGCCTTAGGGGTTTGGACAATAATAAATGTGAATACACTTGTCACAATAATGAACAGTCAGTCGTATCCACTTCACTCGGAGCTGTTCGACGTGTAAACGAGGAATCATTTCGTGCAGGTATGAAGTTAACGGAAATGAATGCCACTTGTTAATGTTTATTACAAGAATAATTTTTACTTTTGATATTACTCGGGAGAGGATGCTGAAAACCGAACCATAATGGCGGATTTATTGTTTGGTACAATACTTGCTAAGGGTTTTTCATCATTGGTTTAAGATACATTGTTTCGAACGGACATCCCCCACTCCAATTTCGTACGGAATTTGGTAAGCATACTTTCTCTTGTAGTTTTTTTTGTGTGTGGTAACTAACCACCTTGCTGATGTGCTATGTCGAATGGACTGCAAACTGGTAAGATGGTTATATGTCTACTATGGAATTATTTTCGTACGGATTGTGCCCTCGAGACGGGCCAAATTCACGTATCTATTTACATTCTTGTCCGGAAAAGTTCTGATCGGATTCTATCAGCTTAATTTCCGAATTCTGTTTCTGGATTGTGTCCGGAAAAGCGGTAGCAGCATGCCCTCGAAAGGACAAACTCAAAATATTAGGTTTGTGTGAATATTTACAATTGTTCATGGCAAAGAACCGTTACCCATTTTCAGATGCACAGAAGAATCGGCGGAATGCATTCCTATCGCAACCTGATTCTGAAGCAAAAGGGTCTAATGCACATTATCACGAAATGGAAGATAATTGATCGTCTAAACTTGAGGTTAATCGATTATATGTTATGTAAATTTTAGTGTTTGTCGCGTTGGATCTTTTTGAGCACGTCTTTAGTTGCAACATCAGCATTGTGTCTACACGGTTAGTTCATTAGATGCTTGAAAGCATACGTCTTTTTTTTCGTTAGAATGACCATGAGATTGACGGTGTGCCGTACGTCTTTTCTTCTGTGTGTCACATTGACGTGTTGCTGCGCTAAATCAGATATTTACTCCAAAAATATGAAAGTATTGCCTTTGAATAATTTCTCATCTGAATAGCTTAAAAATGCGAAAAATGAGGCAAATCGTCGCAAGAAGAGCTAAGGTAACGTGCAAAGCCTTACAAATGGCTTAAAGAATTGAAATATTCATGTTTCCTGTTTAAATTAGTGCATATGTGTGATTAATTTATTGAGGTTGTTTCAGATTGGGATGGTGAAGTAGGGAAATTCTTCGACAAATTGTCTCAAAAGTGGAACACCGGAAAGATGGAAGATCTTGTGAACGAAATGTACGTGTGTGCCCCAGTGCGCCTGGCCCCGGGTGTGGACGTTGTTAGGGACCTCGAAGGTGAGCGGCAAGTACGCAACCGCTCTTATCGGATGTTACAGACCTGATGAATACATCAAGCTTTATAACATCCAAAAGCCACATGATGTCATTGTGGATCGTGCAATAGGCGAAATATGTACTGAACATGTTAGCCAAATTTCCCGATGATCACACCTGCCCATATTCACCTGCGCAATAATGTTAGGGCTTCCAGGCGTTAGGACGAATTACAGTTAGGGTAATAATGCCGTAGACGCTCTGAAATCTGCGAACGTTGGCATGGTTGATGTCCGGGAAGTTGGATCACTTGAGAGCTCTTTGTCATGACACTGTACACCTGGGCAATCTACTAAATTGGCTATCAATCTCAAATCCAAATTCGCAAAATCCAGGCATCATTTAGACTGTCTATTGGAAGTGTTTTTTTCCTAATTTCTAATCAAAACTTTATCGCATTCAATTCTAGTCTTTCTTTCGTCAATAAAAAAATTCCATCATTTTGCTAATTTTGTATTTCACATGAGACATGAAAAATGTTTCATTATGTGAAATCGGCTGATTCGGAAGATTATCATGGAAGGAAGATTACAAACCAAGCAAAATTGGTAACGAAAAAAAAAAATGGAAATATATATCTATACTATGTTACAGAAGACAAAATCTGACCCATATATCCACAAATACAATGTTATTCTAAAATAAATAACGAACCAATACTGTCATAGTACATTGTGATCATAATAAAATACTTATGTACCACATACATGTACTCCTAGTTAACTGGTATTCTAAGGGAAACTTTGGGAAATTAATGCATTATTTTCCGTGACAATAGAATAAAATTGGGATGGTATGGTGGCCAGTGGTCAGTATGTTTTGGCCCAGCGAGTCCTTTGGCTGTGGATTTTCTGTTGACGCCAATCACGTGCATTGTAATAGTGGCGCAATATCTCTCCCAACATTTCTCTCAAAAAGCTCACGTGGACAGTGTCGAAAGAAGCTTTGTGGGTCAGTTTCTAGAACCAGATGAGATTTTAGGTTTGTGATGTGATTGATTCCGTTCGGGTGTCCAATACGCTTTTAGTATATGGTCTGAGTGGTTGGAAGAGAAATACCTCTTTCATTGAGAAATGCTTCGAGACTGAGATAAATCTTGCATGATAAATGCATTTTGGAATTAAAAGACGTATTCGTTGAAGGTATGCCGGTACTCGATTCGTTAACTAGCAACTGGTAATAGTAATATTTACATAGGAGTGTTATGTTATTTAGGAATGTTTCTACCGGAATCATGACTTGACGAAGTTGTACTGGAGATTTGCTAGCATTTCTTCCGAAATATTTATTTGCGGGAAAGACTACTTCTGTCAATAGGGCAGATCGCTTCGAAAACTTGGCTTTGGCAAGATCCAGGCAACAAGCTAGAACTGCAGCTTGAATTTTTTCCCACTTCAATCACTGAATAACATATTTTTCAAGTGTAGATACGAGTGCCCTCTGGTTGGCCCCGGTTATATCATTCTCGGCTCTCAGGCGATGTAGAATCGACCTTACACGATTAACTCACAGACATTTACTAAAAAATGAACCAGTACCAAGGTGTATTCCATGCCACGAAGAACGCACAGTGAAACACATTCTTATCGACTGCTTAGATATTATGATTGTAGGAGATTCTTTTTATCAAGCCACTAGTTTGGAAGAACATGTTATTCGGGTGAGAGAGGACTGTGTCTTGGGTTATTTGAGAGAAATCGGTTTGTTGCATAAGTTTTAATGTGTGTATGTTTTAATATGTTGGATTACTAAGTTATTGACTTGGGTACTTAGAATTTTGTTTGATCGTCGCTATATATAGCCGAAATATTGCTCAGCGCAACATTAAACCTTAATTCTCTCTCTCTCCTGTCGCAAACTAGGTAGACTGTTGGGTATGTTGGTTGATCCCACCAGGAAATTTAAATTAGCATGATTGGGATTAACATTATTTCTCCGTCCATGGCTGTAATATTTCCTTTAGTGGAGTTTGCGTTGGAAGGAACGTTCCTGTAATATCCCAATATTAATACCTTCCACTCCTTATTAATGATGACATATACACATTCCATTTCTGCCCGTATAACTTGGTGTGTGCTCGCGATATTTATAGACACTAAATCTGTTTGAGAACAAACACTATGTATCAGCATATATTATGGTAAGTTTTAAGATGAACCTAAGATGTCTCAAGATGAAGTCTAATATAAAACATTTAGAATGCCTTGAATATAAAGAAGGCCATACTGTACTCCACATCAAGTTTTCTTTCGTATTCAAAGTTACTTGAACTGATTACACCCTAGAACACCTTTATTCGGCAAAACAGATCAGATCTACAACTTATATGAACGTTTGGGCCCTTCGTGCTGATTTTCGCTCATATTTGGTGATTAACAGTAGATATGGATAGCTAAACCGCCGTATCGTCTGCGCGTCACCGATAATGCCGATAAGAGACACAGCCATCCTGCCTCACGAACATTTATCTCTAGCACTGCATCGGCCCTTGACATCAAAGGCAAACCGCTCAGATAAAATCGGTGATTTATTTATTTGTCACCACTAACGGAAACACATTTGGGGCACCTAAACGCTGATTTTTACAAACGTCACCAGTATAATCAGTTTAAGGGGACGATAACACTGGTGACATTAAGGAAAATCAGCAGTATGGTTTAGTGTCAAAACGGAATGCACAATACCGCTAGTGGTGACGTTTTCTTGAAATCATCGATTGCGCCGAAACAAGACCAGTAGGAAAACGGGGCAAGTTACTGGTGATTTTTTGGCACTTTGTCACCACAGCTTGTTCACAGTGTAATGGTCTGGGCGATTTGGGGTGTACCGCAGCCTGGGGAGGGACGGAAAGTGCCCCTCCCTATATATTTTCGCTATCCATAAGGCTAAGTGCTGAAGCTTAGGAAGCGTCTCCAAATATCGTTCGGTTTTTTGTCGAGAAACTGTGATCTTTCTCGATATCGCGAATTCCAATGTTGAGAGAGAATCGACAATTTTTTTCACAAAAACCGAATGATTTGCGAAATCGGTTTCCCTTGACTTTATTGATCGGTTTTCATTCGAAAAGTTTTGCTCGAAAGAAAAACGATATCGTGAATCATTCGAGAATCCTTCGAGAATTTGTTCTCAGTGGAGAAAAACGATTAAAAACCGATTGAAAGTAATGCCGCTTAGTCTTCGCCTGGCCTGGTACCCTGCCTAGCGTGTTACATTGCTGACATATACCGGTAGACAAGGGAACCAGGTTACTGGTTCTCTGAACAACTAAATATCCCATACAGTTCCTCGGCCCCACTGATGGACCCATAATACATAAATTCATAGAAGTGTATTCTCAATTTATATGTCCGTTATCATAGATAGAACATGTATGAAAACAAAATATAATGCCGACGATATTCCCTGTTTGATTTTAAATAGTCAAGACCGGAGATGGTTCGTTTGGGCGGTCAGATGTTCAACCGGACTGATAATCGCTGGAATATGTAACATTTATTAAGTATAATAAAAGAAAATGTCTCTTTTAAAATTGTTGTAACAGTGTGTTAGCAGTACATTGCTAAAGCGACAGATACAGCTAAATTTTACCAGGGCATATCCTTTATGTAGCACCCTCACACATAGCGGAGTAACAGCTGTTAATCTCTGAATACCGCAATTGTATTCATTCGCCTCTCGATAGTTTCGCGATATGTTCTCGAAGCTTTCTCGATCAAAATTTCTTGACATTTTGTCGCTCAACATAAAACCATTGATTCTCGATGGGTCATAAGAGACGAATATAAAAAAACCGATATCAAAAAAATTCGATCGAGAATATTGAAAACGATTTCATTTTTTTCATATTTTTCTCTCGACATTAACTCGAAAATTCCTCGAAATTTCTTCGAGAAAACCAACGCGAATTCTCGACTGAAGGAGACGCACCTTTACACCTCTACCAGAAAGAAACTGTAAAAATAATAACCGCCATGATAACGTGACGATTTTCGAAAAGGCATTTCGGACGATTTTTTTTGTTTATTTATGTGTTCTCTTCACAAAAACTGCAACATAAATTAGGAAATAATAAGCTGATGCGAAATACAAAAGCTTTCCCTACTTTTCTGCAATTTTGAAGAAAAATGACGAAAGCACGGGCGCCATTTTGAATTTACCCATGATCTACTGCTTGGGAGGTTATGCAAGTAGGTTCAAAACGACCACAACATGATGAACTACAAAGTCGAGGAGCTTCAGTCCTCAATTATTTGTCGTTCTGGAGATAGGATCGAAAGAAACAAAAAAAAACAACAACAACAAGGTGTGGAGCGAGTTGGGGGCGAAAGTATCCCCAGATCAGGTAGGGTTAAAACAGTTCTGGTAATGATGGTCAGGTTGACTAAAGTGTAAACACGTCCCTGAGTTTGCGATCCTTGATCATTATAATGATCATGATCAACATAACTATTTCTCATTTTGCTCACAACGACGTATCTTATATCATGATTTTCGGGAGGCGTATCAGTTACCCAGCGTTCACTTTGATTTCCTCCACCTTTGATTTGTCAACTTTGTCTTGGTTCGAAACACGGTTCGACGAAGCGATCGACACTTCTGTGTGTATCACGTGAGACGGTATATACAGCTGCGCACATTGCGAGTAGTTTCAAGTGTACCGTACTGAATATGCCCACCAAAATATACACAATCTTGGAGGCAATTGTCTACAAGTTTGGCGTAAAAGGTACGCTTCTGTTCATCTGACATCGCTGAAAATCCAAACTGTCTGTAGATATCCCCCCTTTTACATCCAAACTCTGATTTTTATCCCTGGATTATGTGTAATTCTCTCTGAAACTAGCGAAGAGGGTACTGCAGCAGGTGAAACCTCTGCTTCCCGCCCACCTTAACAGCATAGACAAGTGAGCATTCATTTCAACTGACAATGAAAGGTGATACCACTCAAATCTATCATGAACAGCTAAAATTTTACCTATCTGAGAGAAAAAAAGATTTGAGGTCTGTTCATATTTTGAACATGCGATTTTGGCACGTATCTGTATTGTCAAATATCGGCATGGTGAATGCCCCAGTAGGCTCTGGCTAATTTCATTCAGTAATTCATAGGGTAAAAATATCAGCAAAAAAGTCACCATGTACATTCTTCTAAGATAGCATGATGATTGGCCTTTTTGGCTGGAACCTAACATTTCATCGAAATCCGTGTGATTTATTAGAATCTCTTTTCTTAGGAATTGAGTCAATAATTACATTTACAATGGACTTCGTAATGAAACTCTGCCGCTTAACTTCATTCCTCAAGTCTCTCCAATTTAATTAGTCGTCCACTTTGGAGCTTGTGAAAACTCAATATTTAGCTCCGCATATTTTTATTTAGTGTGGATTACAATTGAACTGAATCTGACATACACTGCTCCGTGATAGCGATAATTACAATAATAGTTGTTTCATGTTTTGGCGCTGAATTGCACAGGGTGCTATCATAATGTATTGGTGTTCCTACATCACCGTTTATAGCCTTTTATTGACCTTTGTCAGAGTAAATTATGCCAGGTCAACCCCAGTACATGAAACTATTATTATGGAGGGCTTTTTGCTGAGATAATTAGACATTTATTTTCAGCATTATTAATTATCCATTTCACGGAGTAATGGTAGTCATTTTTTAAAACATTTCGTATGAAATCCTTATCTTTGTGGCTTTTACATTAAAAGCGTCTAGCCCGTCATTCATAATTCAGCCGTCGTCCATTAAATAATATCCGCGCCCATAATCCAAAGTCATATCCCATATTACAGTTTTAGCACCAAATTCAAAAAGACAATCATAGTGTACATACACATAGGCTAGTTTCCTGCAAGAGAGAAGCGGTCAACAGGTTTCAATGATGCCGACAAGACATCATGATGTTCCAAAAATATAAAATCCGTATCGCTGATCAGTATTCTGATTATGAAAGAAATATATTCTCGAGAATATATTCCGCTTTCCTTTGTCGTTCTTAACTTGTCGGTCTCTCCGAGGGAAACCATTCGTTATGGCCCAAGAATTTTCATTCCGAAAATGATCAGATTACCGGTATTAATTACTTCTGTTCCGCAACAAAGAGAACATTATCAAAAGGTCATCAGGATCCTCTGATTGTTATAATGCAATCATATTGTGGGAGCTGTGAAATATGATGCTGTTAGACATTGACAGTCGTAAACAAACTTCACGTGTAAGTAAAGTCGATACGATAGTGAACATCTAACGCTATAGTATTGTAACATTACCCCTTACGGCCTATTAACTCGAATAGATAAAATCGATACAACGGATAGCAAGCCTGTTGAATTTTACAGGCCGTTTGCTGTACACACAAAAGTCAAACCAAACATGGTATTTCAAGCAACGATTTTTTGATCTACCATGTCGACGTTAGGGCTTCTTACCAAGCAGTTACCAAATTATTTTCTCGAAGAAGAATGAGTGATTTGTGTGAGAATACAGATGGATTGATCTTGAATGTGTACCTCATGATTAATTCAACACGTGGGCAGAGATAGATGGGTTTTTACCCTGCAGAATACCGTGGATTGTTTTGGGGCGTTTATTCGCCAACTCGAATATTGAATTACCAAACATGACAATGTGACTAACGCCACAGTACCTACGTAGTAGGGTTTGATATTATTTAATTGTCCACCTTGACCTAAGACACGTTTTTACCAATTTCTAGGTTTATAGGTCACCTACATGTAAGTAGGTTAAATTTTCATCAGTAGTAGTGAGAAATTTTCTTCTTTTGTTGTTTCGGCTAGCGTCGTCACTCAATGGTTCATTCTTCTCATAACCGTAAAACGACTTGTAGGTAATATCTAGTGTTGCTCTAGATGGAAATATGACGCAAGAAAACTCGATGATGAAGCCGAGATTGATTTTATTCAATCCTCCAAGTTCCAATAATACAAGTATACGCATTTGAAACAATAACCAGCAATAGGTCACAATCAAAGTTCTTGTAGACAGATCGTACAGTCTATATATCAAGTCATGATGTTATATGACTTCTGAGACAACATGCCAAGTGTCTCAGGAGAGCAGATGTTAAAAGTCTAACTAGTGTACTATACACCACGGTTTTATAGAGTCGAACAAACAAAACACTTGACACATGCTAGTACCAAACTCTAATTTCACACGACTCAAACATTTAATTATAGACACTGCCGGAATGACCACTTGCTGGCTGGTCATTAACTAAGCACAGCTGTGGACTCTTTCAATCACCCTGCTACTTGTACAAACACTTATCAATTTGAAGCTTTTGCTTAATCCATTTAACATTTAACAGAAGACAATTGTATATATACGCGTTTCTATAATATGCCGCGTGAATCAAACTATATTTGAGAGTACAATTAAATCTTGAAGTGCCAACCACTTGGTCTAACAGACACTGTATTAATGATCAGATATCTCACTGATCTGTGTTTCCTCGACCACTTCAATTATAAACGGCGGTTTGTAAGCCGTCAGAATTTCCTGGTTTCCGCTCAATTAATGCTTCTCACTCTCAATATAATTGCAATGTACTAATCAAACCCGGGAATTAACATTACAATAAACTTTCCAAAACTGATTTAGATACCTATATGATTTTCTATATAATAACCTAATCAAAATATAAATGACCCCAAATCCTTCACTATCTCATTCAATATTTTACAGTAGTTTAGTCCAGAACTTGCAGTAGCAGTCCACTTATGCATGTTCATTCCGAAAATCAAGGTTCTACAGTCAACGGTTGGTAGGAATACTTTAAAAGATCGAGAGATCAATTGGGGCCCTCTGTCCAGAAACACGGGAGACGGTCGAGAGATGACTTGGAGGCTCTTGATCTAGAAAGAACCTGAAATCCTCAAAATTTCGAGGTTTGTAGGTTACATAAGTAAGTCAGGTCAGAACTTGCTGGTAACAGACCGGTAATGAACGTTCATGCCAAAAACCAAAGTTCTAATGTCTACGGTTCTCCTTATTTTGTCGACGAAAGGATTCGGATCGACTCATTACACGGATAATTGCAAATGTTTTTACTTCGTTTATATAACGGTGTCCCCACTGCAAGAAAATCGTCTCTTTAAAGTTTGGTGAATGCGAAGGAGTGGGATTTATGTAATTGCTTGCTCTTAATGACCTTATGCATATACTCGTATTCATATGTAAACAGATACAGATCAGCCGAAAGGTGAGCGCAGGTAGTACCCATTGGAATACCAATATGCTGTTGGTTTATTGTGCTACCGAATTTAACAAAGATATGATTTATGAGAAATTCCAGCAGTTCCATAAACAATGAAACATTTGAAGAGTGGTAACCTTTATACACTTTACAAAATGAAAAAAAAACGTCTTCTGGTATCTGACATTGACATAACGGTGACTTTGATAAACCGATGTTATGAACCCACTAAAACGTTTCATTAGATCTTGATGAGGGATGGTAGCATAAAGAATCGAACAATCTCATTTGGACACATTTGTGAGTGGGCGAATGATTTAACGTCGTTTTGAACATTTTGTTCAGTCATATCACGAAGATGCCTACGTACATGTGTCAGAACAAGAGTGTCCATCGTTCGTATTATCCCGGACGCTGATCAGCTCAGACAGTACAGCACTCTGTCACCAATCCAAGTATTGACCAAGCTCGACGCTGCTTAACTTTGGTGTGCCCAACATGGTATGCCGTAGTTTTGTATTTAACAAGTCATTTGATATCAAGTTGTTCTGTGCATCTGTTCAGTGACACACTCTGCATCCGAATTCTTTCTGATAACTGCACAATATTTCTTCCAAAATGATCTAACCACATGAAGAGCTATGGTAAATAATGTAGACAAAGTCTTGGTGGTGCCTTGTCAAGAACCTGCTATAAATTTATAGTTGTACGGTGTTTCATGAATTTTGAGCATCCTGAATATTTTGGGAATATACCTGTGAGTGGTTAAAATGAAAATGCCTCTCTCTTTGAGAAACAGTTTAAGTGTGTTAAATATACCATCCAAAGTAATTACATTAGAGGAGTAAGTAGATTTACAGGCTAATGGAGCACCAATATTTTACTCTTGAACAAGCACCCGATAATAGTAATATTTACAGCTAAATATTATATTATTTGTTCCCTTGTTAGTTGAATTAACTTCAACAAATGTGCTTGCACAGTGGTCTCTCATTAGTTTGGGTTGTGTTGGCGGATGGTATTAATGGCCTTGTCTTTAACTACATCCAAACATTTAGAGAGTAATGAAGGCATTACGCTTCTCATCTCGACCATACAGCAACATAATTCTCAAGTGCGCCGTCGTGGCCGGTGAATCGGCATATATACTCTATGGCTGAGAAAACTGTTATGGAGCCCCAAATATAGACTTTCACGCGAGTATCTGCAACGCTTGTTCTTCGCTTTCATTTTACCTCTATTCGATTATGCAGACGTTACTTGGGGTTGTTGTAACCAACAACAGGCCACTGTTCTTGACAATCTGCAGCTCGACGCCTTGAGAACTATATCGGGCTGTCCTCGTGGAACGAGTTATGATCTCCTGTATCAAGAAATAGGTTTTATCCCACTTAGTGAACGAAGAAAACGTCATAATATCAGTTTATTTTATAAAATGATCTACAGACAAAAACCATAATACCTGTCATCATTAATGCCAATGCGAGTATCCGAAACAACTCAATATCCTCTAAGAAATGCTAACAATTTTATTCCACCGTATCATAGAACAGCATTATGAAATGATCTGTCCGCTTGCCCGTCAATCGCCTTCATACCACTCATTCTGCTATGGCCTGCGCGAAGTACAGATCATTCATGCTTAGCTAAGACTTGGATGTGGTCTTCTCAAAGCACACACGTACGAACGACATACATCAGAAAATTCTGTATGTTCTCCCGCAATGTATACGAGGATGCTATTCATTTCTTACCAGTTTGTCCAAACTTCACCGAACTGCGTAGAGAGATGTTCCATATCCATATCCAGGCGATCGCAACCTGCCACCACAAGATAATGTGAATTTATCATATCTCAGAGAAGCATGTAGACTTTTGATTGGCTGACAGACCTCATGTGTGATGCTGTATTGTCAACTTGCTGGTCGAATATATATCGTATACCCTCGTCGCCAAGGGCAACGAACAGGTGTTCACTAGATTCCATCGTCTGCTAAACAAAATGGCTGAATCAGGCAAACGTTTCGCGTCTCACACGGACGATGAAGTTGTTGAAAAGCGGGCTAATATTATTCCCAGTAACACAAAAAAATCGAACAAAGCGTCCGCCAGAACTTTGAAGTATTACCTGAAAGAGAAGGGACAGAGTGAAGAATTCGAAGGATTCTCGGCCGAGAGGTTAGCAGAGGTACTCAGTCATTTTTATTTGGATGCCTGAAAACAAGACGGAGAATTGTACAAAACATCCACTCTCGAAAACTTTCGACATTCTCTGAATCGTTACCTGAAGGCCCCACCATATTTGAAAACTTTTGATTTGATTAGAAATTCGGAGTTTAATGAAGCCAACGAGTGCTTCAAAACCGCACTTCCAGAGTTGAAGGCATCTGGAAAAGGCGACACCGATCATTATGAGCCCATAAACGAGTCCGATCGTTGTAAACTCTACAAGTCTGTTCTCATGTCCCCAAAAACCCCAACTGGGCTTGTAAATAAAGTTCAGTTCGATGTACGTCTGTTCTTCTTTAGAAGGGGAGTGGAGAATATGGAAAAGATGACAAAAAACACATTCATCATCAAGCGGGACCCGAAAACTGGGCAGAGGTATGTGAAAAAAGGAGGATGAACTCACAAAAAATCGCCGGGCCCAGCAAAAAGAGGGTGTTACCGGATTCATGCCTGAAGAAGAAGGTTCCCTGTTCTGTCCTGTTGCTTCATTCGAAAGTTATATCTCCAAACTCCATCCGAAATGTGATCGCTTGTGGCAGTACCCGGTTGATAGTTTCCTCGACGACGATAAAGTTTGGTATTATAACAAACCTATTGGGAAACACCGCTTGGCAGCCTTCATGATCAACCTGGGCACTCGT
>JAVTVY010057266.1:0-30196 GCA_036873755.1 Hanleya hanleyi | reverse complement strand
TTCAGCCTATGATTTATGACCTGTCTAGGTCATTTGCGTACACTTCGCCATCCATAAGATGGCTTGCGAATCCTGTGTCTCCATTATCGCGGAGCGATAGCCGATACTATGGTTGGCCATCCCTGCCAGAATTCGTCATTTACAGGATGCCTGTAAATAATATATACCATGGTATAAAATGCCAAGCCTGCCATAATTCGTATTTACAGGGTGCCTGTAAATGGCAAGCCTGCCATAATTCGTATTTACAGGATGCCTGTAATTATTTTGTACCATGGTATAAAATCGCCATACCTGCCACAATTCGTATTTACAGGATACCTGTAAATGCCAAGCCTGCCATAATTCGTATTTACAGGATGCCTGTAATTATTTTGTACCATGGTATAAAATCGCCAAGCCTGCCACAATTCGTATTTACAGGATGCCTGTAATTCATTTAGCCGTAAGTCGTAAATCTACGCCTTCTTATCATTTCCACCAATGATATGCGCTTTTACAAATTTGGTGCCGGGTTTTACGCAACCTCCAAACCTCCTGTCAGTCGATCGACCCTGCCCTCAGTAAATCATACAGAGCGGGAAAAAAACGCCCTGGCAGTCTCCGCACAGTGAGTCTTCACCAAGCCATGTAGCCTTTGTCGGAGATTAAAAGTTCGAGATTATCCGAACTGCTCGGTATCGCAACAACTTGAATTAACCAGAATTAATCAAGTGCAGCCCACCTGTACTTAAATAACTGTTCATCTCTTTACAACAACAACATTTGGACTACATCAAGGCATGGAGCCTAATATAGATTGAGAGAGCACTCCGTGACATCAATGGTCAAAATTTGGCCGCCGACAGTGATAAAACTAAGCCCCTTGATTATTTTATGACCGCTGATCTTACCACATGATGGGCTGACTTACGAGGCTTTCAGCGACTCTCGGCTAATTCCGCAATGTTCCGTGGTGGTATGAGCATGTAAATTTTGGGAGTTAAATCCTGATAATATAAATGTGTTAAAAAGGCGATTTTCGCTCGTGTGAGCACCCAAATCGAATGTCGGAATGTGTAAAGCAGCCAGCCATCTCATCAATGTGTCCAATCATATTATCCGGAAGTCTGCGGAAAATATTTTATTTTACGAGAACAATTCACTCAGCTTGAATATATATGTTCATTCGTCCATATATGTGGATCTAGTGGACCGATTTCAATGTTTTTTGCACCAAAAGGCATCATTTTCCAAGCCTGATTTCCTGGCTACCATGATTTCCAACTACAGCCATTATTTACAGATTGGTCGGTTTACGGTTGGTTGTAGTTTATCTCCGCCCAGATTAGTTTTAAGACATCAAGTGCACTGATTGCTGGCAGTGTCAACAAATTAAGACCTCATTACCTAGCCTGCTTGCTTTGATATTTCTTTGCGCAGGGTTCTAAGCGGATTAAACAGACGGTGGTGGATGAGACTGATAAGATGTTATTCCTCCATTTATAGTAGACTCCATGATCAAGGCTAACGGTCGTTTGTTTGAAAACAAATCAGCGATGCTTGCTTTATCGGAATTAAATGGTCTCGCACATTCACATCTGCAAAATTATATATAATATGTTCATATTTAGTGTGTGGACTGTTTTTAGCTGGTAAAATTCAGGTTTTGTGATATGATGTTTTGGTACATGGCTATACGTAAATTGACTGCAGGGCAGGGTCGATCGACAAGCAGAAGGGAAGATGACCCTGTTTGGAGGTTGTGTAAAGCCCGGCACTAAATTTGTAAAAGCGTATATCATTGGTGGAAATAATAAGAAGGCGTAGATTTACGACTTACGGCTAAATGAATTACAGGCATACTGTAAATACGAATTGTGGCATGCTTGGCGATTTTATACCATGGTACAAAATAATTACAGGCAGCCTGTAAATACGAATTATGGCAGGCTTGGCATTTACAGGTATCCTGTAAATACGTATTGTGGCAGGCTTGGCGATTTTATACCATGGTACAAAATAATTACAGGCATCCTGTAAATACGAATTATGGCAGGCTTGGCATTTACAGGTATCCTGTAAATACGAATTGTGGCAGGCTTGGCGATTTTATACCATGGTACAAAATAATTACAGGCATCCTGTAAATACGAATTATGGCAGGCTTGGCATTTTATACCATGGTATATATTATTTACAGGCATCCTGTAAATGACGAATTCTGGCAGGGATGGCCAACCATACGATACATTCTTCATCCAGTGGAGAACAGACTACAGAAATCTGATAAATTTCAGGCGTTTCATACCACTTCTGAAACATAAAGTTGTCTGGGCATACAAAGGATACACTCCACTATAGTGTAAGAATTGGCGACATGTTGGGACATGTGAGTACGTACATATTCCATTTTGAAACGGCTTCATGTTTCGATTTGAAACACGTGTCATCCTCATATGTGTTAATGATGTCTCAATATGAGACATGTCCTCGTTAAACATGTGTCCGTTTGAAACAGGTGACATCCTGCACAGTGAAACATGTGTTGTATGTACACCTCTCAATCTGAAACAAGTTACGGCCGACTAAATGTTTCAAAATGAAACGTCTAAGCCCAAACATGACTTTGTCCCAACTTTTGGGGCATGTCGCAACCGAAACGTGTCCGAACATATTTTAAACTTGGAAGTGTTTCAAAATAGTCTATCGTACATTACATGTTTCATCAGAGCGCCAGATCGCCTGTGAAAGAAACGGAAATACACGAAACTTTTAATAAATTCAGCTTGCATCGGTTTTTATTCTCTTATCTTCGATGGAAGTGCAACTCAGGTGTAAACCAACAATAACCATAGGCTACAGACAGGAACATATACAACATACAAGCTTGTCCGTCAGGTTAACAATGAATATGACCATTCCAGAAATATATAAGTTCGGTACATCATAACTCCTGATGTGAACTCATTTATCATAGCGTGTAAATTGTTCAGGACAATAATGTGCTCAAGTTTTGGTGAACTAGATCACTGATTCACATCAAATGGCACATTTGCATTCTGATATCTGTTGACATGACACAGCCTAATCCAGCACACAGGAAGCAGCTCTCAACAGGGGTACTATATTACATACAGATATTGACCATAATTGCTGATTTAGATACATGAATGTCTGTGACTTGAAAATGATTTATTATCTGCTCGCGGTAAATATCTCCCAAACATGAAGGGTCACCATGCCCTCACCCGAAAACAACAAATTATTAGGATTTGACACTGCGTGATTTTACAGCGTATTATATTTGTGTCAGTTTGTCCCTATTTGCATAACCCTCCCAGAAAAGAATCATTGGTAAATTTAAAGCGGTGGTCATGTGGGTACGAGAAAAGTGGTGTTTTACCTTTTTCTCCGAATTTTTTTTTGTCAGATAATTCTTCCCTAATGTACCATGAAGTTTACTTCGGAGAACGTAGCACAACTAAAGAAAAAGGAAAATCTGACCGGAAATCGACCAAAATTTCATATCTAGAAGTGTCCAAGGATTGGATTTTTTTCTGATTTTTGCACTTTCTAGCAGAGCGGACCCCAATATATATTGTGGGGGCTTTTCAGGGAGTAAAAAAATATTTAGTGGGAAGGAGGCGTCTCTTCCCAGGCCGCAAACACTGTCAAATACACATTAAGGTGCAGGAATGGTTATTATTGTCTCGCATGCTATTTAGCAGATCTGCTACTTCGCAAATAATTTCTAAAATCAGTGATATTTAGAAAGGGGTGTGCTACTTTGAAGATAATTTCTAGGATTACTGCTAGTTAGCACTTTGACATGCCTGTTCCCAAATGAAATATATTGTATAATTAGCACAATTGCTAAATATTCAATATTTCTTTCTAAATTGCAGCCAGAAGAGATATTCAATATTCATGATAACTCGCAAATGCAAATTGTCGGACTGCCTCTCCCGAAAGAAAATATATTGTATAATTAGCACAAATGCTAAATATTGAATATTTCTTCTAAATTGCATCCATGATAAATATTGAATATTTCTTCTAAATCGCGGCTCCAAATTGTCCGATTGCCTCTCCTTAAAGAAAATATATTGTATAATTAGCACAAATGCTACATATTTTCAATATTGCAAGGACTGGTGATTAAGGAGGTTTAAGGCAGTCCTACGCCTTATTTGCTGGTCTGTGCAACTCCTCTGACAATAACAGGAATTATTCTATCGTTCTTCCTGGTTAAACAACGCGCATGCGCTGTTATGTAAGTTTTAAGACAGTCGCAAGTACATTTTCATTTGTGGTCTGTGCAACTCCACTCAGACAATAACAGATTATTCTATCGTTCTTCCTGGTTAAACAACGCGCATGTGCTGGTATATAGACTGTTTAACCCTATCTGGCCTGGGCTTTTGGGGACCTGTCGTGGCCTAGGGCGGGGGGGGCCCCCACTAGTTATTTTTCTGACCCCTTGAGTTAGGGGCTGAACTTATCCTTGGGTCAAGCTCTACCACAAAATGTAAAAAAATCCAAGATGGCCGACTTGATGACGTCACAGTGACGTCATTTTATAGTAGATTATAAAAGTGCTGAATATTGAATATATTGTCTTTCCCAGACGCCAGCTACATATTTAAGTGCGAATCTTTTCTAATTATATGATATTATAAAGGTGCTAAATATTGAATATATTGTCTTTTCCCAGACGCCAGATAGATACTTAACTGCGAATCTCTTCTAATTATACGATATTATCAAAGTGCTCAATATTGAATATATTGTCTGTCCCAGACGCCAGCTACATATTTAACTGCGAATCTTTTCTAATTATATGATATTATCAAAGTGCTAAATATTGAATATATTGTCTTTCCCAGACGCCAGCTACATATTTAACTGCGAATCTTTTCTAATTATACGATATTATAAAGGTGCTAAATATTGAATATATTGTCTTTTCCCAGACGCCAGATAGATACTTAACTGCGAATCTCTTCTAATTAGATGATATTATCAAAGTGCTAAATATTCAATATATTGTCTGCTCTCAAACGTCACCTACATATTTAAATGCGAATATATTCTAATTAGATGATATTATAAAGGTGCTAAATATTGGATATATTGTCCTTTCTCCGACACGGTGTTACAGATATTTTGATGCGAATCTCTTCTAATTATATTAGATTATAAAAGTGCTAAATATTGGATATATTGTCTTCTCCGAAAAGGGTCTTGTGGATATTTAACTGCGAATCTCTTCTGATTATATGATATTATCAAAGTGCTAAATATTGAATATATTGTCTTTCCCAGACGCTATCTACATATTTAACTGCGAATCTTTTATAATTATATGATATTATAAAGGTGCTAAATATTGAATATATTGTCTTTTCCCAGACGCCAGATAGATACTTAACTGCGAATCTTGTCTAATTATATGATATTATCAAAGTGCTAAATATTCAATATATTGTCTGCTCTCAAACGTCACCTATATATTAAAATGCGAATATATTCTAATTAGATGATAATATAGAGGTGCTAAATATTGAATATATTGTCCCTTCTCCGACACGGTGTTACAGATATTTTGATGCGAATCTCTTCTAATTATAGTAGATTATAAAAGTGCTAAATATCGAATATATTGTCTTTTCTCCGAAAAGAGTCTTGTGGATATTTAACTGCGAATCTCTTCTATTTAGTATAGATTATAGAAGTGCTAAATATTGAATATATTGTCTTTTCCCAGATGCCAGCCCAGACGCCAGATAGATACTTAACTGCGAATCTCTTCTAATTAGATGATATTATCAAAGTGCTAAATATTCAATATATTTTCTGTTCTCAGACGTCAGCTACATATTTATGTGCGAATCTATTCTAATTAGATAATATTATAAAGGTGCTAAATATCGAATATATTGTCCTTTCTCCGACACGGTGTTACATATATTTTAATGCGAATCTCTTCTAATTATAGTAGATTATAAAAGTGCTAAATATTGAATATATTGTCTTTTCTCTGAAAAGACTCTTGTGGATATTTAACTGCGAATCTCTTCTATTTAGTATAGATTATAAAAAGTGTTAAATATTGAATATATTGTCTTTTCCAGACGCCAGCTACATATTTAAGTGCGAATCTTTTCTAATTATATGATATTATAAAGGTGCTAAATATTGAATATATTGTCTTTTCTCAGACGCCAGATAGATACTTAACTGCGAATCTCTTCTAATTAGATGATATTATCAAAGTGCTAAATATTCAATATATTGTCTGTTCTCAGACGTCAGCTACATATTTATGTGCGAATATATTCTAATTAGACTAGATTATAAAAGTGCTAAATATTAAATGCTATATAGCACCATGTTAAAGCATAGGAAATTTGAAAAGTATCTAAAAAAAAGCCAATCCTGCACCTAACTCCAAATACCCTAGAACTTGAAGAGTTATATCACGATGCAAGTAATTCAATTAAATTGGTCGGTCTATTTATTCTCAATACCCACAGATATATTCACGATCGCTAAAGACCAGAAATTTTTTGGGAGCCAGTGCTCCTATGCAACAGACTGCATTATCCTTCTTTTATGCTGTGTTCCTTGAGACATGTCGCCTTTGCGACTCGGTTGTACGTGTTTCGGCTTTGATATTTCAAACAGCTATTCGGGTCATTATAGTGGAACGGCAACGCGAGTGAAACATGTCGCAACCCACAAATAGCTGTATTCTTATGTCTTTGAGACATGTTTCATGGGAAAACAGGGTGAAACGTGTAGCACTATGAAGCATCTCACATGTTACCCAACTCAAAATGAAACGTTAAACATGTAACCTCTTTTTGCAGTGTAAAAACAGATATGAATAACTTCCGAATCATCCAAGGGATGTTGTAGATCTGTAAGTTTGAAGAAGTAGGACAGCACATGGATCAAAAATGGCGGCTTACGTTGGGGTTACGTCGGTAGAGTTCAACTGATTGACTGAAGACATCACGTGGTGTTAATTTCCCCTTGTAGTTGCCGCAAGTATAGATGACACAGATGGTTACAGATTGCTGTTCAGGTCTAGTGGGTGGTCATTTCGGCGCCCCTCTCTAAATATGTTCGGATATTTTTCGAATTTTCCGGTACCAGAAATTCATTAACAAAGTTCTGGAATTTACCCATTATCCTGCGCTAGGGGCTTACCCAAGTAGGTTCAAAATGACAAACTTTTGCTGTCGTCCCTGAGAATAGATATAAAGATTGGTAAGGGGTATGGCATTATGCACCCATCGGGAGGCCCGGTAGGGTTATCTTGCTTGAAGAAACTACCGCTACTGAATTGAATATAATTGCATGTCATCCACTCCTCTTCGTTTATGCTCTTTTTCTCCGTTGAAATTTTACCACTTTTGCGGACTGGCCTTCTAATAACTCCCATGCTCTGAAGCTTAAATTTGAACAGGCAATGCTGCATATATGTAGAAAGAAATGACTGTGCCTCGTTTTAGGCCTACCAAAAGTTTGACTTCGTGTCAGAGCTATCCATGTTTTTAGATGAAAGGGTTGGTGTTTTTGTACTATGCCAGCGGTCTGTCATTTTTGACCCGTGCTCTACAGTTGCGTGACCTCTCCATGACCTCTGCACGCTGCCTCGGTGATTCGGTCATGCATAATGAAATAGTGAGAAATAGTGAAAGTATTGTCGTACTAATATCTTTAGGTCAATTTTATATGGGATTATGTTTTGTGCGTATTTTTATTCTTCGGCGGTGATTCGTCGTACATTATTTCCAAAGTCGTCCAGCTTAATTGTTCTTCCAAGGACCAGCGAGCAAACGACCGGCAAGTTCTAGATGTCGGTGTGTAACCTGGAAACAGGGTAGGGTTCTAAACTTCATCGAGATGATGCCATATTTCACTCAGGACAAAAGCAATCTATAGTGCTGAATTTTAGATACGTTATTCGGGATTCTTTATTGCGTCCTTTATTGCATACACTCACCACAAATTATAAAATGATGCCCTGACGATTATATCAAGCCTACAACCATATATATTCTAGGCGTGACATAAACTGTTCGTTGAGAAATGGACTACAGTGTACGCCGGTTACATAGCAACACGAGTTGTTGTTGTTATTTATCGGATAATCTTTACGATTCTTTCTTGTGATATTTTCTGCTATGTTTTATAATTTCTTATATTGCTCATGACTGAGTGATTTACTTCGAGAAGAATCAATAGATCCTTGTTTCCTACATTCCTAATGTCATCTGATCATTTCTTAAGAATGCTCTGTTCTCTCTGTCTAAATTGTGATTTTTGTTCTGCAATTCACATTTATCTTGAGCTAAGAAAACTTGGAGTTGAATATCCTGGAGTTGAATATCTTGGAGTTGAATACCTTGAAGTTGGTTGAATATCTTGGAGTTGAATATTTATATTTGAGTTGAATATCTTGGAGTTGAATATTTATCTTTGAGTTGAATACCTTGAAGTTGAATATCTATCTTGGAGTTGAATATCTTGGAGTTGAATATTTATCTTGGAGTTTAATATCTTGGAGTTGAATATCTATCTTGAAGCTGACAATTTTGGAATTGATTATTTTGCTCACTTGGTATCAGGTACTGGCATACTGTACATAAAAGAGCTAAAATCTTGAAAATTGGCCTCTGATTTTTTGTTTATAAGTACAGACAGAGAATTGGCAAACATTTCATAAATTGCCAAATTCAACAAGGAAAGTTAGTAAGACTCTTAGTGCCAGTGATCTATGCCTTTTCACATAATTGGATTACAAATGTTACAATCGATTACAGGTTTTATAGCAGTGCAGAAGAGGTCAGATCCAAGTTTATGGATAATGCAATCATTCATATGCAAGTATTATTTACCCACTTTGATATGCCTAGCGAATGATATATCAACTAATCCTGGCCCTTCTCCATCTGAGTCATGTCTTCAGCCATGTCATCGCACTTTTCCTTCAACTATTGTTCATGTCAATTTTCATCAGGGGGATTTAGTATTTTTCCACAGACTCGAGAGGAAAACAGTGTATGAAAGATTGCCTTTTCTTTCTTGCATTTGCAGTCATTGATGGAAGTAACTGGACACAACAAATTCTGGATAAAATACTGTTTCATGGCGATCAATTGTACAAGAAAATAAAACAGCAGGACAATGGTACTACGTCATGATCTCCCTAGGTTCTTCATCCTTGTTGATAGGAACTTTTCCTTGTCTCTGATCAAAACATACTCCGGAAGTTATGATGGACATTCATCTGACAATATCAACCTCTTCACATTGGAAGCAGCTATTCTGTCAACATTCACAGAAACTGCCCCTAATGGAATTCCGGTTTGCGAGAAATGGCCAACTGGTGCATCTGTACCATATGGGAATTCGGCTTTAAATTGGTATGGCAGTTATTACGAAGTGGGGCTTCGTCTGAAAAGTTTACGATTTCTCGTTTGAGTTTAGTATCAGGGCATTCTTATGAACTGTAAATGATACACTAGTGGGAAGCATTGCTTGTGCGCCATTTGCAGAGAGCGTAATCTCGAGGTGAGCCCCGGTGTAATCTGTACTTTCGGTGTCAAGGGTGCATATCTTCACTGCAAAAAGCGAAAGACATGCGGCGTTATATCTTAAACTTGACTATAACCTTGCCTACCTCAATGGAAACCCGACATCAGTACTGTCAGTACACTTTCATTAATTGAAAATAAACCCTGTCAGCCATTATATGGGTATTGTGACGGGCGTCTTTAAAATCATGGCTCATCAAAATATAACCAACCACCATTGGTCCGCAGCACTAATGTTTCTTAACCCTATCTGGCCTGGGTTTTCTGGGACCTGTCCAGGCCTTGGGGGCGAAATGGCCCCCACTAATTATTTTTCTTATCCCTTGAGCTAGGGGACTGAAACTTACCACACTATACCCTTGGGTCAAGCTCTACCAGAAAATGTAAAAAAAGCCAAGATGGCCGCCTCGATGACGTCACAGTGACGTCATTCTCAAAAACGGCATTTTTTTCTCCGCAAAAACTGCATGATAAATTAGTAAATATTAATGTGACGTGAAATAAAATAGTTTTTGCCCAATTTTCATCGTGGAAAAGCAGAAATTTTGAAGAAATATGACGAAAAATAACTTTTCTGGTACCCCACGTGGCCGCCATCTAGAATTCACCCATGATCCTCTGCTCAGGGGGCTATGCAAATGAGCTCAAAATGACCCCAATATGACAAACTATAAAGTCCCGGAGTCTCAGCACTCCATTTTTCGTCGTTCCGGAGATAGCGCAGAAAGTTTGGTAGGGGGGGGGGGGCATTATGTCCCCTCACCCAGGCCAGGTAGGGTTAAAGATAAATCAAACAATGTCCTTGTTTGAGAATACTAGAAGATTCTCGGTTAACGATATAATTTGTTTTCTGCCGTTATGTGAATTCTATAGAAAGATCCGTTCAGTGGCATAAATGGCGTATTTTTTTCTGGCAAGTTCCTATGCATCTAGAAAATAAATATTTCACAGATGGACAGATTATTATGTAACCTAATTTATTGTTGGTGTTTTGTTTTGCGATCTGGTATTGAACCTTATGGGAACACCATTTTAAAATGGCAAGATTCCAAGACAGTTCCAAATTCGCCCAATGTGACTATGAAATTGTTATCGTGTTACAATTGGGTCCAATGAGATTATAAAATTGTTGGGTCAAAGAGAGTATTGAGTCTGCTCAAGGGGCTAGATACGCGACACTTTGAATCCAACTAAGTCAAATATCGATAGTTATGGTTTATGCAGAGATGCCATATCACCAGAAAGTGCCACGAGAAAGTGTTTTTCATGTTGATGATCCCGTTTTGGTCCGTAAATCAAATAGAGAAAACGAGTAGGCCTACGTCGACAGCGTAATCTGGCCTGATGTTAATAGTTATCACGCAACAACAGTTAATTTGCAACCGTATGTTAATATGTTCTCATTGGTCTATAAAGAGATGTTTACATTGCATATTATTTATTTTCACTTCAGTTGCCGTACAAACGGTTGACGGCAATCCTCCATGACAATAACATTGTCCAAAGCAATCTGAGAGTCGATGCTGTTTGCAATGTTCTCCAACTGAAGTTTACTTCTGTCGGTAGATAGACACAATTATGTTTAACCCTATCTGAGTTGGGCGATTTTATTTTTGGTGTATCGCAATCTGGGGGGGGGGGGGGGGGCGGAAAGTATTTTCGTTATCCCTAAGGCTAGAGGGCTGAAACTTAAAACACATCTTTTGGCCAAGCTCTAGAAGAAAATGTAAAAAATCGAAGACGTCATTTTCAAGAAGAGCATATTTTAGACGATTTATCAGTCAGAATTTTTCGATTTTTCGATTTTTTATTTTTTCTTCTCAAAGACTGCATGATAAATTAGTAAATAATAATGTGATATGAAATAGTATAGGTTTAACACACTTTTTTGGTATCCCACATGGCCGCCATTTTGAATTTACCCATGATTCTCGCTCCTCGGTCACGCAAATAGGCTCAAAATAACCTCAATATGATAATCTACAAAGTCACAGAGTCTCAGCTCCCAATTTTTCGTCGTTCCGGAAATCGGAGTAAAAAAACAACAGGGGAGGGGGGACGAACGTGCCCCAACCCCTCGCAGCCAGGTAGGATTAAAAATTACTCCTGTTTTCTGTGTGCTGGGGTACACGATAACACAATATAATCCTGGGTGTGATGGTCAGTAGTATAGTAAGTGGGTATTGAGTCAACTTGACTTTTGAGCTCTGGGCCGCGCCGCTATAGTTCCGACAAAGGTCAATGAGTGCAAGTGTACTGACCTGTATCTGGGGTTAGGATGCGCAAGTGTATGACGTCATACAGGCGTGAATCGGGCGTGACCTTTGACCTACATCCGGGTTCTTGAATGCATGACTGACCTGTATTACATCCGGGTCTTTTGATCGTATGATGTACTGGACATCCTTGTTTACATATGAGACTTATCCGGGTCCTTATTTTTATCATTATCATCCGGGTCCTTCTATCGGATACTATTGGTTACATTACATCCGGGTCTTCGGTCTGGGGAATGTCTGGTTTTACATCCGGGTCTTGGGATAATAGGCATGTAATCGTATACTATTGGTTACATTACATCCGGGTCTTCGGTCTGGGGAATGGCTGATTTTACATCCGGGTCCTGGGGATAATAGGCATGTACTGACTTGTATCTGGGGGTTTTCCATCACGGGGCGGTCACCTGATCATTACAGTTCAAGGTCACTTGAATGATAGGAATGCATGTACTGTATGCTCTCATTCCATCGGGGTTTTTCCATCATGTGTAGGTGTATGACGCCCGTCGTTACGCCTTAACGCCCTAGCATAACGCCTTGACACCATGATATAGACCGGAGAGATAACAACAACAACAACAACAAGGATGACAGATGAGACAACAACAACAACAACATAGTTTATTCTCCCCAATGTTACATCATACCTACGCTGGAGGAGCCGCGTTGGGTATGTTTACAATTCAAGAAGACTCTTGTCCAATCAGAGGCCGCCATTTGGCGCTGTATCTGCCATATTCGTTCTTGCCCGTTAGATGTATTCTCGGCTGCTCTTGTCCAATCAGAAGTCGCCCTTTCAGAAAGCGCCATCTTTGCTCAGTGTGATTTAAGCATCGTCAGGTAGTTAAGGATATTGTTCGGGCAGTATGTCCTGGAAGAATTGTTTTTGCGCATCTTGATCGAATTGTCCAGGGCCTCGGTGGGTGGTAACCCCATAGCCTCTTCCAAGTGACGCTTGGTCTTCATGATGGACCTGTGCGTAGGGGCGCCTTTCATTTCAAGCGGCAGTATGGTATACTGTTCATAGATGTGCATGGCTGTTTTCCTGATGCAGGGGCGCATTTGTGTGTATGACTGTTGTAAGTTATCCTGTCCGGCGTCCTCGATCGTTGCAGCATGCGTATTGATAGCTGCTCTCACAATACGATCCCAGAAGGTAGGTCCTGCCTCACTTTCCTGGTATGTAGGCTGACTATCTGAGGTCAAGCTCTCCGTATCAGTAGATAGACTCTCAGCAATCTCACTTTCCTGGGATGTAGGCTGACTATCTGAGCTCAAGCTCTCCGTAACAGTAGATAGACTCTCATCAAACTCTGTATCGGCTTCTTGTGCCTCGGAGTCTTCAATCCCATGTATATTTTTCTCGTGTCGCATCATTTCGTAACGTCTGGTGAACGTGCGTTCGCACTCAGAGCAAGTATAAGCCATATTGACGGTTGAACATCGACTGTGCGTGTTTTGGCAATACACTTGCTTTTATAGACAGTGACGCCCGTCAACGCTTAGCTTAACGCTTCAACGCCCTGTTGAACTAGTTCAGAAGCTCTGATTTTCATGGAATTGCTACCAATACATCGAAATGCAGTGACGCCCGTCAACGCCCGTCAACGCCCGTCGTTACGCCTTAACGCCCGTCTCAACGCCCGTCGCTACGATTTAACGCCCGTCAACGCCCGTTGTTGCGCCTTAACGCCCGTCAACGCCTGCCAACGCCAAGCTCAACGTTTTAACGCCCTGTTGAATTAGCCCCAAAGCTCTGATTTTCATGGGATGTGACTAATTCATTGGAAATGCACTGAGGCCCGTCAACGCCCGTCGTTACGCCTTAACGCCCGTCTCAACGCCTTTACGCTCTATCTTTACGCCTTAACGCCCGTCTCGGCGCCTTAACGAGCGATAAAGGGGATTTGGAGGACGATTTACCTTTGAACTCTGAGTGCACTTCCGGTCACGTGACCTTTGACCACGTGACCGGAAGTGACCTTTGGTCCCTGCGCTGCTCGGAAGTGACGTCATCGTAAACAGGCGCACACACACACACCCACACACACACCTGGTGCTCCCACGCCCTGGTGTACCCTATACCATACGGGCTATACGGTACAGGGTGCACCAGGTCTGTGTGTGTGTGCGCCTGCATAGGATGACGTCACTTCCGAGCAGCGCAGGGGTGAAAAGTCACTTCCGATCACGTGGTCAAAGATCACTTCCGGTAACGTGACCTGAAGTGCACTCAGAGCTCAACGGTAAATCGTCCTCCAAATCCCCTTTATCGCTCGCTAATGTGCTGAGATGGGCATTAAGGCGTAAAGATAGGGCGGTAAGGCGTTGATACGGGCGTTAAGGCGTAATGACGAGCGTTGAGATGGGCGTTAAGGCTTAACAACGGGCGTTGACGGGCGTCAGTGCATTTCCAATGAATTAGTGACAATTCCATGAAAATCAGAGCTTTTGGGCTGATTCACCAGGGCATTGAAGCGTTGAGCTTGGCGTTGGCGGGCATTGAGACAGGCGTTAAGGCGTAACAACGGGCGCTGACTGGCGTTGAGACGGGCGATATGGCGTAACGACGGGCGTTAAGGCGCAACGACAGACGTTGACGGGCGTTGAGACGCGCGTTAAGGCGTAACGACGGGCGTTGACGGACGTCACTGTATTTCGATGTATTGGTGGCAATTTCATGAAAATCAGAGCTTGTGAGCTTGTTCACCAGGGCGCTGAAGCGCTAAGCTAAATGTTGACGGGCGTTACTGTCTATTCGACACATTCGACGTTCAACCGCCAATATAGCTTATACTTGCTCTGAGTGCGAACGCACGTTCACCAGACGTTACGATATGATGCGACACGAGAAAAATATACATGGGATTGAAGACTCCGAGGCACAAGAAGCCTACTACTGATACGGACTGCTTGACCTCAGATAGCCAGCCTACATCTCAGGAAGGTGAGATTGCCGAGAGTCTATCTACTGACACGAAGAGCTTGACCTCAGATAGTTAGTCTACATACCAGGAAAGTGAGGCAGAACCTACCTTCTGGGATCGTATTGTGAGATCAGCTATCAATACTCACGCTGCAGCGACCGAGGACGCCGGACAGGCATACACACAGCCATGGCCATCTATCAACGGTCTATATAATGGTGTCAAGGCGTTATGCTAGGGCGCTAAGGCGTAACGCCGGGCGTTGACGGGCTTCAGTGCATTTCCAATGAATTAGTGACAATTCCATGAAAATCAGAGCTTTTGGGCTAATTCACGACGGCGTTGAAGCGTTGAGCTTGGCGTTAGCGGGCGTTGAAACGGGAGTTAAGACGTAACGACGGGCGTTGAGACGGGCGTTAAGGTGCAACGATGGACGTTGAGCGTTGAGACGGGCGTTGTGCAACACTCACGGGCGTTGTGCATGCCTCACTCACTCACTCACTCGCTCACTCTAACTCATTCACCATCGTTAGTGCGTCCATGCGTTAAGGGTCAATAGGGCCGGAAATGCGCTTTTATACTACTAAATGTGAGTGAATATACTGTTAATATACTATCCTCTGCGCATTGCGCCGCAAGGTCAATAGGGTTCGAAATGCGCTTTTATACAGCTAAATGTGATTCAATATACTGTTACTATACTATCCTCTGTGCATTACGCCGCAAGGTCAATAGGGCTCGAAATGCACTTTTATACTACTAAATGTTGTATAATGTGACGTCACCATGGCAACCACTTGTCCATGCGCATTGCGCCGCAAGGTCAGTAGGGCTGGAAATGCGCTTTTATACTACGAAATAATAGTCAATATCAGTTGAGGACCCGGATGTAAAGATGGACGGGATGAAAGGATACAGCTCAGTACATGCCTTTCATTCAATCAATGATACAGGTTAGTACATTGACTTCTGCATGTTAAAGTATAGGAATTCATTTAACATGGTAGTTTGCCATAGCGAGCTTGGTGAGATTGTAGATTAACCTGGGAAGGGTGGGCAACTCATTCGGACCAATGAACGTTCGATAATTCAACCAATGGCTAGGTCGAAAATAGAGCCAATCAGTCAGCTCCTTGATTCATAGACAGCCAATCCAGATGTCGATATACTGTTACTATACTATCCTCTGCGCATTGCGCCGCAAGGTCAATAGGGCTCGAAATGCGCTTTTATACTACTAAATGTGTGCCCAGATGTAAAGATGGGTACAAGTCAGTACATGCATTCAATCAAAGACCCGAATGACGTAACCCCGATGGCTCGGATATAGGTCAGCCAACATATGATGGAAAACCCCCAGATACAAGTCAGTACATGCATTCCTTTGAATCATACGATCCCACACCGAAGACCCGGATGTAAACCACCGATACCAAGTCAGACATACCCAGGTCACGCCCGATTCACGCCTACTGGAAATGACGTCATACACCTACGCATGATGGAAAACCCCCGATGGAATGAGATCATACAGTACATGCATTCCTATCATTCAAATTACCTTGAACTAAAGTGATCACGTGACCTCCCCGCGATGGAAAATCCCAGATACAAGTCAGTACATGCCTATTATCCCCAAGACCCGGATGTAAAACCAGACACTCCTCAGACCGAAGGCCCGGATGTAAAACAATGTAACCAATATTATCAGATTACATGCCTATTATCCCCAAGACCCGGATGTAAAACCAGACATTCCCCATACCGAAGACCCGGATGTAATGTAACCAATAGTATTCGATAGAAGGACCCGGATGATAATGATAAAAACAAGGACCCGGATAAGTCTCATATGTAAACAAGGATGCCCAGTACATCATACGATCAAAAGACCCGGATGTAATACAGGTCAGTACATGCATTCAAGAACCCGGATGTAGGTCAAAGGTCACGCCCGATTCACGCCTGTGTGACGTCATACTCTTGCGCATCCTAACCCCAGATACAGGTCAGTACACTTGCAATCATTGACCTTTGTCGGAACTATAGCGGTCTTGCGGCCCAGAGGTCAAAGGTCAAGTTGACACAATATCCACTTACTATACTACTATGGTCGTTCTCACGCTCACACAAGAGACTATTTCTTACATACAAGCTGCTTGGCTGTATAACTGTTGTTGTGTTGTTTTGTCCTTCATATATGTACCAACTGTATCGTTCAACAAGTACACATTGCGACTCAGGTCATGTCTTAGTAACACAAAACACAATGCAAGTCAAAGATAAATTATCTTACTTCGAAAGATCTGTTCCAGATCTTGTAGTGTTCTCTATACCTCCCGGTAGCTGCTTGTTTTTTCACCAACCACGTCAAGCCAGTGCTAATGACTTCATCCCCGATGTCCACATAACTACTCGCCTGGCAGAATATTTTCATCACGAACGCTGTGAGCCTGGTGGAAGAAATACAACTACAATTTATATGCATGTTAAACAACTAACTATGCAAGGAAAAGGAAATCCATCATTATGTAATAATGATATAAATGAGACATTTGAAACATTAAATTTTGCCCGAAAAAGAGATACGTTTCAGTTCGGTGAAAATGGCAGGCACGGTTGAATGAAAACAATTAAATAGGCGGATAATATGGTTCATCTTTATTGCCATAATGCTGTCTCTATCCATGATTGGATACCACTTGGAGTTGGTTAAAACTGAGACCGAAATAGTTTGAAGGATACTTCTGTGAATAGGATTCACATATACGCTGGTTACTGCATACATTAATTACAATTTTATGATGCACAATGATGCCTTGCCTTAGAAACCGCATGTTAATAAATTAAGTGCAGAAAATCAGTGAAAGTAGACAGGAACAAATAGGAGATGCTCTTCAAATTGGGGAAATAATCCTTCGAAATTTGTTCAATTAGACATTTAGACGCAGCAAAGAAATACAGCTAGAATATGAATTCTGGGCGATCAGCTTAGGTGCGTGCATCCACCAGTCCGATTTTTTTTAGGATACGGTCTGTGTGATTTATGATTTACCGTGTGCAATAGACCATACCCTTGGGTCAAGCTTTTTACGCAAGCAGTATGCTGGGATTACAGCATGTATGAATGTGTAGCTTTATCAGAGGCAATAGAAGATTATGCAAATGCAAGTGGGATAACACGTCAATGGCATGGAAACACAAGGATTGCCACAGGCCCACATTTATCATTATGGGGGGCATAAGCTCGAGGTATGCAAACTAGTTTAGAATTGCCCCGAGTCGGGCTAAAAATGGGCTCTCCTAATCACTAGTTTTAAATAATTTCCAAGGTACAGTAACATGTTCGTGACAAAAAATAAAAGCATAATGTTGTACCAGTAACGAAAAATTTCGACAGCTGAACGGTCAGAATAAAACAGTCTGGACACCCCAACATACTTGATAGTCGCCTAAAATAGTAATGAAAAGAATTATTTTGACACAGTCTTGACATCTGACGTGGTATTGAACTGGTGTAAGTTCACAAATGCATCTAATCTTCCAAATATTGGTTATTTCTTTTTATTGATGAGCGGTCAGTCAGTTTTGTTCCAACTGGCAAAAATTTATAAATCAACTATTCCTTATAGTTAATGAATAAAGGGTACTGCTTTTTGGTATGACTGCTAAATAAATATGTCCTATAATATATACTTAGCAGAAATGTATCCCCAATTATCATGGCAAGAATCCCGGAAGAACAAATGAGAAGTGTAACTTGTCGTTGATGTTGTTGTTGTTGTGTAACTCCCATCAGATTGGTATGCCGTTGGCTCCATGCTGCCGTCTAAGCGGCCAACTCTCTTCCCTGCAGGATATTATAACCAATAGGTATGACTTCTCTCCATGTAACTTTGTAACAGATCAACAACGAATGGATTCACAAAAACTTGGACACTGTCACAATTGTCGTCTCGGAATTTTTATGCCTCGCTGCCGCGATGGTCGTGCATCAGCAAAGATACAAATATTTGTCCTCAAGAACTATACCGTACTGCAAACGTGCTTAAAGAGTTCACACCATTGGCAATTTCTCGTTTATTTGGCACAGTGCCCATTTACAGTTGCTTTGTTTTCTGACAAAAACACGCCTAAAAACACAGCTGGGCCGCCATTTTCCGTCTGATGTCGGGAACCCTCGTGTGACTTCCTGGTATCAGGGAACCTTCAAAAGTCACAATGAAACATACAATCTAGGGTTCCCGATGTGCATAGATACCAGCGCACAAGCTGAGCAATCAATAAATAATACAGAAAATAGTTAAAAATCATAAATTCATCATAGCCATCTGGAGATCTAATCATTTCATCAGTCACCATTCAGGAAGCTCTCATCAGAGTTTGGTCAGGCCCAACTTAATAGATCTGCAGATGTTCATCGGACAAGAACACACGTTGACGGATGGACAAACGGACGCTACGACGGACGGACGGACGGACAAAACCCCGCAGCCCTATGGGCTGAGGGGTAAAAAACAACTGAAAAAAACAACGTTATTTTAAATTTCCCCATGTTGGTTTGCTTCAAAGGTCATGCAATTAGGCTGATGTGTTATTGTGATAATTTACCCTCATGGTATGTCCATCGGGTCGAAGCAGCCTATAACGACCACAAAAATGCTTTAAAATAATCGCGCTTTCTGATATTTCTTCCAAGTGTTTACATTTTCTACCACAATTTATTTCAAAGAATTATTTTCTTATTTACTGTCGTCACTGCGGCGTAGTCAGGGCAGATAATAACATATCGGGAAGGGAGAGACACATTCATAGCTAATAGAATCAATCGACTCATGGAGGGCAGAGAGTTTCTTTATCTTCGAATATTAATCTACATGTACCTACAAAGAAACACATTCAAAGAAATGTGATGCCTCTATCATAAATGATTACACTTCTGGTAATATTCCACCTAAAGCTACCAGACTATAAAGATTTTGTTCGATACAGTTTAAAGACCAGTACCTGTACAGACTGACAGTACTTGTTGTCGTCGTGTAATTACGGGTCTATTTGGCATCAGTGATGAGCTATCAAATCTCCCAGATAGCTCAGTACGATGTTAGAATTGGAAACTTAAACGAGACGTACGTATAAGTTAAAGTTTTATCACGGTTCTGCCGGCAAGACAGTATTGCTGGTATCGCTGATCAGTATTCTTAATCCATATGATTTCGTTTTGAAGCCGTTACCTAGATGATGTATCTCAGTCACGCATCGACTGTGTCTGTACATATGAACATCATCAGGATCTTGAAGAACGTGAGTTCATACGGCCCTAACCCCGGGTTAAGCGGAATTAGATAACAGTTACGAAACGTCACGTCATAGATCTTGCACGCTACGCTCGTATTTTGATATTAGCATGTGATACTTATCGTCAAATTTGAGATATGGATCTAAATATGATGTGCCATTAGGGCTACATGTATCTGTTTGTTTCCTTCAAATACATTGAGGGTGGGCATATATCCTTCACTGCCTCATTTATATAGCGATTATCCGCAGCGAAAAGATCGTCTATATAGCGTTTGGGGAATGAGAAGGAACGGAATTTGGTATGGTTATTTGGTATGGTTCTTTGGTATGGTTATTTGGTATGGTTATTTGGTATGGTGTATGGTTATTTGGTATGGTTATTTGGTATGGTTATTTGGTATGGTTCTTTGGTATGGTTATTTGGTATGGTTATTTGGTATGGTGTATGGTTATTTGGTATGGTTATTTGGTATGGTGTATGGTTATTTGGTATGGTTATTTGGTATGGTTATTTGGTATGGTTATTTGGTATGGTTCTTTGGTATGGTTATTTGGTATGGTTATTTGGTATGGTTCTTTGGTATGGTTATTTGGTATGGTTATTTGGTATGGTGTATGGTTATTTGGTATGGTTATTTGGTATGGTTATTTGGTATGGTGTATGGTTATTTGGTATGGTTATTTGGTATGGTTATTTGGTATGGTGTATGGTTATTTGGTATGGTTATTTGGTATGGTTCTTTTTGAAAACGCATGCATGTAGTCGTATTCATAAGAGAACATATATAGGTCAGCCAAAAGGGCTGCACAAATAGTATCCATTGGAATATCTTGCTGTTTATAAATTGTGCTGCCAAATTTCACAGTGATATTATTAGTGATCAATTCAAGCAACACTATAAACAACCGAACATCCCATGAATGATATCCCTATTATGCAGTAGAACTAATGAATGCTTTATGACTTTTGATTCGGCGATCTGTTGAACACCGCTATTATTAATGAGCTAAGACGCACAATAAGGTCCTGGTGAGGGATTGAGGTATAAAGTGACGAGAAATCCTATGTGGGTATATGTCTGTACGGTATGTGTTTTTCGCACCAAGCTCTTCCGTGAGACAATATTTCAATATCAACATACATTCAACGTTTTTGTCCCCCGCCGCAACGCGGCCGGGGACTTTAAAATGGTTCTTGCTTCTTTGTGTCCGTGTACGTCTGTGCATGTCTGTTCGAAGCGATAACTTCCTAACGCTTTGTTGGATTCTTCCGAAATTCGGAATACGCATTCCTTGCGACAAGACGCCAGCCCGTATTGTATTTCAGCAACATCTGCCTGAAGGTGGCGTCACTGGTTCTCGCTTCTTTGTGTCTGTGGATGTCCGTGTAAGTCTGTGCATGTCTGTTCGAAGCGATAACTTCCTAACGCTTTGTTGGATTCTTCCGAAATTCGGCACACGCATTCCTTGCGACAAGACGCCAGTCCGTATTGCATTTCAGCAACATCCGCCTGAAGGTGGCGCCACTAGTTCTTGCTTCTTTGTGTCCGTGAATGTCCGTGTACGTCCGTGCATGTCTTTTCGAAGCGATAACCTCCTAAAGCTTTGTTGGATTTTTCCGAAATTCGGAATACGCATTCCTTGCGACAAGACGCCAGTCCGTATTGCATTTCAGCAACATCTGCCTGAAGGTGGCGCCACTGGTTCAAAATGGATCTTGGCTCATTGCGTCCGGGGATGTCAGTTGAATTCTTTACAAGCGATAACTTCCAAATGCTTTGTCGCATTCTCCCGAAATTCGGCATACGCATTCCTTGCGACAAGACATTGGTTCAGCCGCTGCTATTGCATTTCAGCAACATCTGCCTGAAGGTGTCGCCACTGGGTCTCGCTTCTTCATGTCCATTCTTGTCCGTGGATGTCTTTGCAAGTGATGTTCTTTGCAAGCGATAAATGCCAAATGCTTTGTTGGATTCTCCAGAAATTCAGCATACGCATTTCTTGCGACAAGACACCGGTCGCCGGTTTCAGCAACATCTGCCTGAAGGTGGCGCCACTGAGTTTCTCTTCTTCTTGTCCGTTCCAGTTAAAATGGGCCTTCAATTTTACTGTGAAATCATTCTATTCCACATCATATGATTTACCCTAAAGCTTTTGCATGAACCATATTTTATTTCAAAAGTATAATATGAAAGAACTGGCGGGGAATCCCTGGTTTTTTAATTTCGTGTCATCCTAAACGAAGGACAACATTTCCTTCAATTTTGCTATCAAATAATTGCATTCCACATCAGATGATTTACCCTAAAGCTTCTGCTCGAACCATTTGTGTCCAAAGTTCGGGTGCAGACTGTGCATATGATCAATTTCCTGAATTGAACTGAATTCAACCTTGCTGTCTTCAGACTGACAGATGATGGTATGCAGTTGTCAGTGCGGTTGTTCATGTACAGGGAGCTTTCTATGACTTTCATGTCAGCACACCACCACTGCCCTCAAGGAGAGCATGTCCCCACCCCCAGGGTGCCAAGCCGCACCCTCTATCTCTCAAACTAGCACTCACCCGACCTTCATATATTGTGTTTGGGTATAATTCTGCCACCCGTCAATGAATTGCAACCCCAAAAAGCGTCAATTTATCAGGCACAGACCCATGTTTTTACCCCTTTGCCAATTTTGGCTATGGGGTATTGTCATCGTCTTGTACATCCGTCTGTCCGTACGTTCGTTCATGAGCGAGATAGGCGGAAAACTGTACCGCTCATAAATTCGAAATTTGGTATGCTTATTTACCTAGTCAAGGACCAAAAGCATATTGAATTGGGACCTGATTGGATGGGAACCTTAGCGGCCATCTTTAATTTCATGCACAATGGATAATGATCCATTTCTCGGAAACCATTCAACTGTTCAATACGAAATTTGACATACATCATCGATACATCAAGCAACTTTCAACGAATTACCAAACAGGCTTTTCTGATTAGCTGGAAATCCTGGAGGCGATCTTTAATTTATGAGAAATCGATAATGATACATATCTCGGTTATCATTCAGTTGTTTTATATCAAAGTTGGCATACATCATCGATACATCCAGATACTTTGAATCGGGACCTGATTGACCGACAACCTTGGTGGCCATCTTTAATTTATGCAAAATCATTAATGATCTCTATTTCTGATTCCGTTGGAGTGCTCAGTGTAAAATCTGGTATACATCATTGATGCATGCATCAAGAGACTTGCGATGAATGACAGATCTGGTTTCTCTGATTGGGCGGAAATCTTGGAGGCCATCTTTAATTTATTCAAAATCTTTAATGATGTTTATCTCTGATACCATTTAAATGTTCTATACGAAACTTGGTTTACAGCATCTATGTATGAAAAGACTTGCATTAATGAATAACCAAATCCCAAATTTGTCTCCGGGTAATACCATGACCTAAGATGTCGCTTGAGATTGCATTTCGCGCCACTTGCGCCTGTTGGTGGCGCCACCAGGTGTTAAAATCAAAACTTGAGAACTGTTCATCGGAATCTCCTCAAATTTAGCATGCATGTATCATGCCAGGAGATGTTGCGTGGGATTGCCGTTCGCTCACTTTTACACACAGGTGGTGCCACCTGGTGGCGAAATACCAGATTTGTTTCTGGGTAATAACTTGAGAACCGCTCGTCAGATTCTTCTTAAATCTGGTATGAATATATCATGACATATGATGTCGCTTGGGATTACGTTTCGCCCACTTGTGCTTACAGGTAGCACAGCCTCGTGTCAAATCTAAATTTGATTTCGCTCATCAGATTTTTCTCCAATTTGGCATGCATATAACATGTCATGATATGTCCCTTGGGATTGTATTTCACCTGCTTCTGCATACTGGTGGCGACACCTGGTGAAAAAATCTGAAATTTGTTTCTGGCAATAATTTGACAACTGCTCATCGGATTCTTCTCAAATTTGGTATTCATATGCCATAAGATGTCACTTAGGATTGTGTTTCGCACACTTGTGCATACAAATCTAAATTTGGTTTCCGGGCAATAACCTCTTTTCAGATTCTTTCCAAAGTTCGTATGCTGATACACTATGTCCTGAAATGATCCTTGGGATTGCATCCTCGTCCACTTGCACCTATAGGTGGCGACACCTGGTGGCAAATTTAAAATTTGGTTTCCAGACAATAGGTTGAGGATGCATTCAGCTTCTTGTCAAATTTGGTTTGCAGATAATATGCCTTGAGATGTCACTTGGGGTCGCTTCTCCGTTACATAATTTCCATGCTTCACTGTTTGAAAACTATATTACAGAAGCAAAAAACGTTCAGTCAACCGTTCTGAGTTGATTTTAAAACTTGAAAAGGCAGAAAGACCCTTCCGCATCCAACGCCTATGAAGTAGCAGTTGCCTCCCTCATGTATATGCCCCCCCGAGACCAACAATGCTCAAAAATATTGCTGCCATTTCGGCGGGGGACTTAGCATCCTCTGGCTGCTTGTTAGAAATAGTGGCACAATATCTTTCTCAAAATGTGTTTACCTCGTCGGAGGGCCCTCGTCGACAGGGTTGAAAGAAGCTTGGTGATGAAGCTTCTAGAACCAGCTATGAATCTAGCCTTACTATGGTGTTTTGTGCATTTTGGGAGCCCAGTACGCTTTTGGGATATCGTTACGAGTGGTTGAAAGACAACTACCTCTTTTATTGAGAAACGTTTTGTGTTTGTCAAGTAAATGCACCAGAGGAAATGCAGTTTGGGAGTAAATAAACGTATTTGATGATTTGTGTGCATATATTTAATTCCTTAATCAGCACCTGGTGATAGTAATATTTAATATTAATATTATATTGGCAGCTTTGTCTGCTGGGACGACTATTTGATAGAACTTCCTGCGAATTGAGGTTTCTCGGTACTTGTTTGGCGTGGGGAAGGATATTTCTGTCAATACGGCGGATTGTTTTCATGACCTTGCCCTTCGTGACGTCCAGCAGCTCAGCGAGTACTGTAGGTTCAACCTATTCTTGCTTTGACCACTCAATAATGTACTGTTTGATTGCATATATCGCCTCGTCCGGAATGTTTTTAGGTTTTCATCACCCACTATATCAGGGTTACCAGCTACAATATGTTTGCATGGTGTAAAGACAAAGTTCGGTCATTCATAATTACAACTATAGCCTTCCCACGTGTATAAGTTACATGACTGCATTAGAGTAATTGAATATTTTGGTGGTTATAGATCTAGTATACTTATATGAAATGGAAAACGTTATTGTGGTTAGTATTTTATTTCCTGAAGACACAGATCTTTGTATATCGCTGGCTTTTAGATTAGATCTCTCAGAGGTAATGCATTCAAGGCTGTACGCAAGCTTTCCACAGTTAGTTAACCATATCTGGCCTGGGACATTTGGGACCTGTCCGGGCTCGGGGGTGAGAGGGAAACCTCCGTAAATATTTTTCTTACCCCATAAGCAAGGGAGCAAAAACTTATCAAACTATACTCTTGCGTCAGTAGTAATAGAAGAGTAAATTCCCGCACATCAGGGGGCCCCACCAGTCTTGTGACGTCACTTCCGGATCCGGTCACATGACCGGAAGTGACCTTTGACCCCTGCGCATGCGCACAATACCGGATATTAACAATGGTGTGTTGGGGCCAAAGGTCACTTCCGGTCACGTGACCGGAACCGGAAGTAACGTTACAAGACTGGTGGCGCCCCCAGGTGTCAATGTGCGAGAACTTACTCTTTATGGATATTAATAGTGATAACCAGGTGGCGCTCCCTGTCGGACGGAAGTGACGTCACAGTCACGTGACCTCCGCAGTGCCCCTTGTCGGAAGTACGTAATCATTTTACTTGTAGCACATATAAAACAGCACAAGATGCTGTTAATATCAGGTCAAACGAATTTATAATGTGAACTTTCAAGATGGCGATTTTCGAAATGGCAGCCGCACAACGTTCGTCCTACGTTGATCCCGGAATGCACGTCATCAAACAGGGTTCCCGACAATATCGCCAGCACTATGCTCAGCATAAATGGCTAGCGGGGAACCCTCAGTTTCTCCACAAAGCTCAATACACGCGGGCCGGTCCGTATTGGCACGAACAAATTTTTAAATAGATCCATGGGAAGTAAGATGTTATTATGACGAGTCTAGGATTAGGGCGACCCCAGGGGTCGAGCGTTTGTTGTCCATTATGTCTCCGCAAAAAATAAACATACAAAATGGCGGCGCTTGCTGTGGGGATTCCCCTTTTGACATCACGACATCGATCGCTCTACCCTCTGAAGGCAAGGAAGACAACTCTGACAGGGCAAACCCCCTTTAGGCCAAATTCCGGGTTATCTCCCCTGATTCGAACATTTGCATCTATACGGGGAATGCCTGTATGCGGTGTAGAGGTGGTCATTTTGTTCTTGTGGATTTTACTATGGGGTGTGGGATTTTGTTTTCTTCGTCTCGAGCTGTAGAACACGATGGGAGGGGTCCAGAAGCTAAGCGGTGAAATGTTTTGAAAAAGTCACTGTGCGCATGCGCATTGGGCAAGTAGCGTTGGGGTGGACGTTTTGGGGTCTAGGTGAGCCCCTAATGGTCCGATTGGGTCAAGTGAGGTATCAGTGTGAAGTACTCGTGAGGAAGCATCCGACTGGATGGGTGTGACGTGAAACTGACGTCATTCCGCGCATGCGCAGTAGACAAAAGAGTATGGGAAAGGTCATTTTGGGTCGAGGTGGGTCCCTAGTGAGCCGAATGGGTCGTGGGCGATCAAATCATGGGTGGGTACGTATAAAATACGGATTTGTCCCGAAAATATAAAAAAGCGGAACATGGACTTTACACCTGAAATAGGGAAAACCTCTATCAGCCACGTCTAGATGGGATAGTATCGTTTCCCGGCTTCTCGGGGCCTGCCGACAGAGGTCGGGTGGGTGAGGAAGTGTCACGTGACCGGAAGTGATGCATCATGGGATAGAGTGCACTCAGAGGTCAAAAGTAAATGGTCCGCCAAATCAGCTTTTCAATGGTCACTTCCGGTCACATGACGAGAAGTGCACTCAGAGGTCAAAGGTCAGTCGTCCTCCAAATCCAGTTTATTGCTAGTTAAGGCGCTGAGACGGGCGTTAAGGCGTAAAGATAGGGCGTTAATGCGTTGAGACGGGCGTTAAGGCGTTGACGGGCGTCACTGCAATCGATGTATTAGTGAAAATCAGAGCTTCTGAGCTAGTTCACCAGGACGCTGAAGCGTTAAGTTAAGCGCTGACGGTCCTTACTGTTTATGAAAACAACTGTATTCCCAAAACACGCACAGTCGACGTTCAACAGTCAACATGGCTTATACTTGCTCTGAGTGCGAACGCACGTTCACCAGGCGTTACGATATGATGCGACACGAAAACAATATACATGGGATTGAAGACTCCGAGGCACAACAAACCGATACAGAGACCGATGAAAATCCACCGACTGATACCGAAACAGAGGTTGCTGAGAGCCAATCTAGTGATACGGAGAGCTTGACCTCAGATAGTCAGCCTACATCCCAGGAAAGTGAAAAAGAACCTACTTTCTGGGATCGTATTGTGCATGAAGCTATTCATTGTTATGCTGCGGTAATCGAAGATGGCGGGCAGGATAAAGTACAACAGGCGTACACCCAAATGCGCCCCTGCATCTGGAAAACATCCATGGCCATAAATAAACGGTATAGCCAACGCTTAAAATTAAGGCGAACCTACGCACAGGTCCATCATAAAAACCAAGCGTCACTTGCAAGGGGATATAGGGTTACCACCCACCGAGGCCTTGAAAAATGCGATCAGAATGCGCAAACAACTGTTTCAGGACATGCTGCCCAAACAATATACAGGCCTGGCCGACGACGATTAGAACAAACGGATGAGAGCGAACATGGTCGAAGATTGAATTTTTTGAAATGACGAATTATGATTGACCAAGAGCAACCGAGAATACACCTAACCGCCAAGAATGAATATGACAGATACAGCTCTGATTGGACAAGAGTACTTGAATTGTAAACATACCCAACGCGGTTCCCCCAGCGTGGGTATGATGTAACATTGGGGAGAATAAACTATATGAAAACTTGTTGTTGTTGTCTCATCTGTCATCCTTGTTGTTGTTGTTCTCTCGTCGATTTACATACGATAAGGCGTTAAGGCGTAAAATCGGGAGTTCATTTGGACCAGGGATGGTCTGGACCCCAAAACATCCATGATTCCTTATGAGTTAGGTGTAAAGCCCATGCTCCGCCTTTTATATTTTCGGGTCAAATCCTAATTTTACATGCAACCCTGCAGATGCCACGGTACCTAATTCCCTGGATGATTCCCCATGGATTGGGTGTAAAGTCCGTGTTCCGCTTTTTATATTTCAGGACAAATCCTAATTTTACATACACTCACTCACTCACTCACCCTGCCTCTCGCGGCAGGCCCCAATAAGCCGGGACCGATATTAGCCCCTCTAGACCTGGTTGATAAGGGGTTCCCTATTTTAGGGGTGAAGTTTGTGTTCTGTTTTTTACATTTTCAGGACAAATCCTAATTTTGCATACATCCACTCACCCACACTGCCTCTATCGGCAGGCCCCGATAAGCCGGGGACCGATATTAGCCCCTCTAGACCTGGTTGATAAGTATTTCCCTATTTCAGGGGTAAAGTCCATGTTCCGGTTTTTATATTTTCGAGACAAATCCTTATTTTACATACACCCACTCACCCACCCTGCCTATGTCGGTAGGCCCAGAGAAGCCGGGAAGCGACTTAGCTTGTGGACCCCCATCGTGTCCCACTTCTCGAGACGAAGAAAACAAGATCCCACACCCCATAGTAAAATCCACAAGAAAAAAAAATGACCGCCCCTATTCCCCATACAGGCATTTCCCATATAGATGCAAATGTTCGAATCAAGGGAGATAACCCCGAATTTGGCCAAAAGAGGGTTCGTCCTGTCAGAGTTGTCTTCCTTGTCTCCAGAGGGCAGCGCGATCAATGTCGTAATGTCAAAAGGGGAATCCCCACAGCAAGCGCCGCCATTTTGTATGTTTATTTCTTGCGGAGACATAATGGACAATAAACGCTCGACCCTGGGGTCGCACTGATCCTAGGCTCGTCATAATAACATCGTACAACACCTATAGGTTATGTTTATTACTATAAGTCTTACTTCCCATGGATTTAAGCATTTTTTTTGCGCCAATACGGACCGACCCTCGTGTTTTCAGCTCTGTGGAGAAACTGAAGGTTCCCCACTAGCCATTTATGCTGGGCATAGTGCTGGCGATATTTTCGGGGATCCTGTTTGATGACGTGCATTCCGGGATTAACGTAGGATGGACGTTGTGCGGCTGCCATTTTGAGAATCGCCATCTTGAAAGTTCACATCATAAATGCGTTTGACCTGATTTTAACAGCATCTTGTTGATGTGCTACAAGGAAAATGGTGACGTACTTCCGACACGGGGCGCTGCGGTGGTCACGTGACTGTGACGTCACGTCCGTCCGACAGGGAGCGCCACCAGGTCACCATTATTAATATCTATAAAGAGTAAATTTCTGCACATTGACACCAGGGGGCGCCACCAGTGCTGTGATGTCACTTCCGGTTTGGGTCACCTGACCGGAAGTAACCTTTGACTCCTGCGCACCATTATTTAATATCCTGTATTGTGCGCATGCGCAGGGGTCAAACGTCACTTCTGGTTAGGTTACCGGAACCGGAAGTGACGTCACAAGACTTATGGCACCCCCTGGTGTCAATGTGCGGGAGTTTTCTCTTCTATTACTACTTGCGTCAAGCTCCACTGGAAAATGTAAATCAATCCAATTTGGCGGCCTTAATGATGTCACAGTGACGGGATTTTCCAAAATAGCATATTTGGGACGATTCCTCGGTCAGATTCTTCGAATTATTTATTTATACATCGTTGTGTTTTTTTCATAAAACCTTCAAGATACATGTAAATGAGTAAATAATAATGTGATGTGAAGTAAGATAGCTTTTGCCCACTTTTCCTCGCAGAAAAGAAGAAATTGTGAAGAAAATTATAGAAACATCACTAGTCT
>JAVTVY010057265.1:0-29839 GCA_036873755.1 Hanleya hanleyi | reverse complement strand
ACATCCTTTAATATGTTCAGCGGCTCTGTTACTAAGCAGTTACCTATCAGTTACCTATAGGCTGTTGGCAGGTTACCTATGTAATTTTACAGACCTGTTACTGATCAGTGACTGGCATCCTGCTGGTACATTACCAGTAGGTTACCAATCAGTTACCTCTAGGTTAACTAGGTAATTTTATGGACCTGTGACCGATAGGTTACCTACTTGTGACTGATCGGTAACAGCTTAGCAACCTATCTTAATCCTTTTGTTTACCTATCAAGTTATTTCAGTTACCGATCAGTAACTAGCATGCTACTGGTATGTTACCAATAGGTCATCAATTAGTTACCTGTAGGTTACCTATGTAATTTTACAGACCCGTTACTGATAGGTTACCTACTTGTGACTGATCGGGAACAACTTATACTGTTATGCACAGCAAAAATAGTGTCATAGTGTCACCTCATTTCTACTGAAGTACTGAAACAGTACTGAAATTGCACTGAAACAGAACTTATATAAAACAGTACTGATTTAGTACTGTTTCAGTACGGTAATATTTCAGAACTGTATCAGTACTTCAGTACTGTATGAAATATTTTAGTTCTGTTTTTTTATATATATATATATATAAATCTTTAAATATTGAGGGTCAAACACTTATAATCTATTCTTGCAAAAAAAGTCTATAAACAATAGTAAAACAAAACTGAAACAGTACTTAAGGAGTATAATGTATTGACATTTATTCAAGGCTAGAAGTAAAGCAAGTGTATTGCACTGTATTATTCTGTGGGTTATGCAGGTGGACTGATTATGTCATGGCCAGGGCAATGCCCGGCATGGATGTTGGAATACCTGCTCAGGTTCAATGAATCAAGGTCACTTTCGAATAATCATTGACCTGCAACATCAGTGTGCATGTACATTCGTTAAAGTGGTGTAGGCAGGCGGTGTGTCATGTGGGGTACCACTTGAAAGAAGGAATACTGTCCAATCTCTCATCCCCTGGCCTGCCTGGGATCAGACTTACTTCTGGATGACTTTTGACCAGTCACGGTGAATCATCGCCACATGCACATTCAGGACTTCAATTCTATGAAAGCTACAAAGCAACTGGGATGTGTGGTGTGACGTTCGATCTTTGGATGAGATGTGAGCTGATATTGAGGCCACTTCCTGGTGACCTTTGACCTGTGACATCATTGTGCCCTTGCGCGGGTAGTGTCTGACAAATAGCATTGTGTGGGATATTGGGATAACTCTCTCGAGGCACAGTTATGATGGGGTAGTTTAATGAGAGTCTTACTACTTGCCCTCACTCGACGTCAACGCACAGACTGATGAAGCTTGTTTTTCTGCATAGTGTTGTGTGGGGTACCCAATGATGATTACACTGTACAACCTAGGTCAGATGCCCTATATCTATCCCCTTGGAACAGTTTTGAACAGCACTGTTTGAAGTTCGGATTGGCTAGTGCAAAGGGTGTGGGGTCATTACACTGAACTACATGAGGCCAGCAATTCAAAAGCTACTGTTATATTTCACACCACTTTATTGTATTCACTGTATATTGAATATACATGCTGATACTTGCAAAATCATACACAATTCAATCTATTTGAATGGGTGTATAAAAAGTCAATTGTTAAATGCTGAACACGATGTTAAACCTCAATTCTCTCTCTCTCAATTGTTAAATGTCAGTATGTTTCATCATGGTGATAATATGTCAATTATCGTGTTTCCAGCAACGATGAAGATGATGGAGCATATAATCAATATATGGTAATGATTTGCTGTGATGATAAAATGTTGAAGGTTATTGATGTGCACAAGTGTTCAATGAGCATCTTTCAACTCTGCCCCATGATTCTTCCCTGGGCAGACAGGATTGGTCAGCAATGTTGTAGGAGCAGATGATTTCCTTGTTCTGCTTCAGTAGTTAATCACATTGACTGGTGTTGCAATCTGAAAGGCACGAAATTGCGATAATTCACGATACATATGCTCAGCCAATAAGACCGGTTCGGTTATATTTATTTAGTAATTATTTGTTCTTTCAACAATATTGATGAAAACACCCTGATCTGAAAAAAATACAAATGTAGTCTAGGGAGCATTCAAGTATTACATACACAAGAAAATCAGATTTTTCTTACTAACTCCGCCCTTCCCGCCTCTGTATGCAAAATTTAACCTGGAATAAATGGGTAAAAAAGAAAGTCTTAAGACTGATTTATGAGACGGATGATACATTCTATGTTTAATGCCAAAATAAGAAATATCTGGCTATGACACACGTAAGCAAAGCATGTGCATTGAAATTTTCAAAATTATTATCCTCTTAATAACATAACCAAATGCTCATCTCAATACATAGTTGTTTATTATAAATGATGACTGGAATGGAATGGGTATGGGTAGTATCAAGTGAGTATCACTGGGTTAAATATGTCAATGACTCTTTACAAATAGTCATGTCTCATCAGACATGGGCTCTACAAATTATAGCTATGAAAGTAAACATGGCAGTCATACACATTATTCTGATTGGCACCTTGATAATGATTTCTGATTTTAAAACTTCCCCGCTTCTGACCCTGCCCGTATATACTCCTCCTTCGACCGTGCACTTTTCTTCTGCCCTTTGATCAGTGACCCTGCCCTGCCATCCCTCCTCTGGCCCTAACCGCTCCTCCGTCACTCCTCTCAGGTCAGTGCCTCATCACTGCTCCTGTGACCCAAAGCACCATTTTCACACCACTTGTCTTCATTGGTATATTACGTTTATTTATGTATTTAAAATTCAAATTACATTAATAGTTGAAGAGTCGCATAGCTCGGCTCATAAAGTAAAAAACACAAATGTAGCCCATGTGGCCCATCTTTCATGTAAGTGTCACAAAACAAAGGGCATGAATAGTCTGTCTGGGAACAAGAACGATTGAGTCTAAGTGGGTGCCTTTCAGTAATAGAAAGGCTGGAACTATAGAATCTTACATGAGAGACCACTCAACTGTAAATCTTACAGGTACATGTAGCACACATGTTCCTACGAAGTAGGCTCTCATTTGCAAATTGTCCGGTAATGAGTGAGTCCATCCGAATCGTTTCGTCAGCAAAATAAGGAGAACCGTTGACATTAGAACCTTGATTTTTGGCATGAACGTGCATTAGTTCTGAGCTGACGTACTTTTGATGAAAATTTGTCCTACTTAGGTGACCTATAATATTACGCTTGGACCCCCAAGTCATCTAGGTGACCTATACCATTACGCTTGGATCCCTAAGTCATCTTCCTCACCCTACTTCGTAGGTCCTGTGACGTTAGTCACACTACTCATGTTTGAGACAGGACAAAGGACAATTACTGACTGAATTTTTCTGCTTTTCTGCATTTTGAATTGTACATGCAGCATCATTCATTAAACAGGAGATCAGTTTCTGCATATTGGTACTCTTTGTACAAAACTTTCGAGATCGTGCATTCAAGCTCTCAACTGAAACAACAAATACTCCCATACCAAAATGCCACAGTGCTGGCTCTTTTGTGTTCTTAATTAGAAGTGGAATATCCCAAAATGGTCCCTGTGGACAAAAGAGACTTTGTTCAATTTCTCACACATTTTCTAGGAGCCACAGATTGTTTTTGTATCTTGAAATCATATTGAACTAGAAATTTAAATTACATTCTCCATCTCAAAATTCCTCAAACCAAGAATATATCTTCCTATTCTAGTCGCTGACGGGTGGTGGTTCTCTCCGGGTACTCCGGCTTCCTCCACCAAACAAAACTGATTGTCACCATAGTGAAACAACCTTGAGTGTGACATTAAGCCAAATCCCCCCACCCCCCCATTCTAGCCTTTGCTTCATTGACTCACCATTTCTATCTGCTGTAAGTCCTGGATAGATTAATCTAATTTTCGATACCTCCTCCACCTCTTTGATCCATATCAAAAGATCAGTGAAGTTCTCCTGCTCCTGTTCTGCTGTTATTGACTCATTGTATTCAACAGTCTGCCTATTAGGCAATCAGATGAAAGATGGGCCTCTCTCACTCTCTGAAACATTTTACCATTGTTTACCGGAATAACTAAGGTGGAAAATTGTCCCCGCCCCCTCCCACCAATCTACTTAATGCCTTCTCACTCTATTATGATAATGATTATCTGAAACAAGCCTAGTATTTAAATTTCCAAATTAACCATATATGAAGATGAAATTTATTTTGATGGATCCCATGAGTTACTAGAATGAAGTTCTACTAAGACACAGAAATCTAGTAGGACAGGAAGTGATTTACTTACTGCAAGATCTTCACCAGCATCTGAGTAAGCCTTCATAAACTAGACCACAATATATCATGATGGATTTCATATCCGGCTATGCAATGTCCACATCTGTAGTAATAGGATATAGGAAGTGAAACCTCGGTTGACAGTGGTTGTCAGCAGAAATCCCAAGTCTAAGATATGTGCATTGCATGTTAATAATATCTTTCTATTCCAAAATAATCCACATGTTATTGTTTTGTTCACTCAAACTCAAAACCAAGGGTGGTAGCATATGGAAACAGCAGATTGCTCATATTATAGCTAACCAAGTATTTTCATAAATGTACATGCATTTTTGTCTTTCTTTGGATAACAGCAATCAGACTACTGTACATTGCAAAGATCCTGTATTATCTATTATTTATTTCTTCAGCAGATTATTAGAATGGCGAAATATCATAATTGTCACAAATGGTCACAAATCACATTTGAATGTTAGGAACTCTTGATAAATTGGTATTTAGTAGCAGTCAATCACAATTAACACTTAACAACTTTGTTTTAACGGACCAGGTAAAATTCAACAAAATAAAACTTACATGATGATGTGTACCACAAAGAAAGTTCCTCCTGTTTTAAAACTGGAAAATGTGATAACCTAATATTCAAAAAAATCCTGCCCTCCCACCCCCATTATTATTATCTCATTATACAATATCAGAACAAATACATACCTGTATTATGTAATTTACTACCAATCAACTTAACATTTTAAACTCTAATCTGCAATTTTATCTTTGTTTATAGGCACAATACATCAAAACAAAAACAGTTCTAATATCTCTAATTTTCAATCAATCAACTTGAATTTGATCCAGTCTTCCATCTATGATTAGCAACTGATTATGTTTGGACAGTAAAACCATGTCTTCTGGGAAGGAAAGTTGCAATCATCAGTTACAGCCATTATTGCGTTTCTCATATCATGTATGTACATTAGATATAAACTGTTATAAATTTTCTATTTGAAAACTGATCTGAATATACATGTAGGTTTATGAAACAATTCAGTTTGAACAGTAAAACCATGATGTACCCTATCACTTGTAGCGAATTATATTGAATCTTCTCATGCACATGTTCCGAGTCCGTCTCTAATAAAGAATTTGAATTTGTACGGTAGCCTATATTGAAATACAAACATTATGAACACAACCTGATGCAGGTAAAAAAGTCATCCCATGTACTAAAAAACTCAGCAGTCTCTCCCTCCCTCCCCAGTCAGGATCTATAGTAAATGTGATCAGGTACCGGTAATGCACCCCTCCCACTCCCCCTTCAGAAGATGAATAATATAAATATTGAACTTGAACTCGAACATATGATATTCTCTGGTTCAAACAAGCTATTACAAATTGAATATTACTTGATCAATACGAAGATGGAGAGAACGACAGTTTACACATATCTTTGAATGTGGATGAAATAGAATTATCATGAAATTTTTATTGTGAAATCAAAATGACCGGTGTAGGGGGCCTTGCGAAGAATAAAACATTTAAAGAACATTTTGGGAAATTAAATTTCCGGAAGAATGCCCGAAAGATGAGACTGAAAATTAACTGTAGAATAAGCACACTGAAGACCCAGAAAAAAAATACCCCCCACCAACTAATAAGCCACATCGTAATCACAGAAGTACCGCATATTACCGCATATTCATGCCAGGCGTGAGACTGAAGGGAGGTTCACGCACATGCGTTTTTTTCACAAGAGCCAACAACGCCAGGGTTAGAATAATTTTAGCATTTAGCGCAAGTACGCTTCCCAAGATGATGGCTTTTCTGGCTCTTGTGAAAAAAATGCATGTACGTGAACCTGCCCCTCAGTCTCGCGCCTGGCTACATGCCACCAGTATGCGGTAATACTTCTGGGATTATGATATGGCTTATTAACCGGGAGTAACTTAGTTCAACAAGCTGAACCCTACTGACATTTAATTTTGTGACGTTGTCAATATCACAAAATTAAATGTCAGCAGGGTTCAGCTTGTTGAACTAGGCGTAGCTGTGATCAGAGAAGCTGTTACAATGTGCTGCTGATAGAAATAACCCGATATATGTTGATACGGTACCTGGTTATATTTGGGATATATTCTTCTTTTGGCTTAGTGGGGTGAATGCATGTTGAACGTGCAACTTGATTTTCATCTTGGCGTTGTTGTTGTTCACTGGTTCATTGGATTGGCCTGGCGCTCGATCAACTCACAGTCTCACTCATCCTTATTGATCTGAAAATCGTCAACCTCCCTGTCCTCGTTTTTAGCACAGAATATTTCACTGTCACGCAAAAATACGTTTTCCGCTTTCTTGGGAGCTCAAACTACCGTGCTTTTCCTGTCATTCCCTGTGCCGTCTGCTTACGTTACGGTAACTAAAGCACCCCCTACTGGTGTTGGGGAGTGGTCTCCCTGTCACGTTCATGCTCATGCGACTTTGGAGCGCAGAACATGGGGATTCGGGGAATTATTCCGGACAGGCAAAATTTTTCACAATGGTATGCAAGCACCTCATATTAGGATTAAAGTAAACAACATAGACATATCTGACACAAAAGAACCATTTATACGTATTCATAGCCACTTCAAAGTGAAATATGGGCTTGACCATGTCCGACGTAATGGTGGGTCTGTCATATTCAATGGTCAGGCGGTGATGGGTGCTTCTTAAGCTATAGAGATTGTACTTTATATGGTAATCTTTTACGCGCGTTTTGTTTAATCTGCGCAATTAAAAAATATTTGCACAATGCTAAAATTAAAAAAAAAACAAACAAAAAAACGATATTGCGCAAATATTTTAAAATTGCGCAAAGGATCCTTGCGCGAACCACTTTTCGCCTACCGGTATAGGCCTAACTGATTTTCGTCCCACAAAGCTCAACCGCACAAAATTAAATTAATCATTGATTGCAAATTCCATATGATAATTCCTGTTAACTTTTGTCGAACCTTCGCAGCTTCTGGGGCGGAAGTCTAGGCGTCACAATGAAACTTTTCGTGTCAAACTAATTTATTTGTACCGTACTGGTATTTTGCCTCGTGTTATCAATATTTTGTCAATTATGTTAAGGTCAGTTCAATTAACCCCTTCAGACTAAACACGCGATAGTGTGAACGAAATGTGCAAAATGTGCAAACTAGATAAAATAGTCCTCTGCTGAAAAGAAATTCAACATGAATAGTTTGCTTGAGCGATTTTGAAAAGTGTTTCTAGCGCGAATTAAAAATGCTAGTGCTATTTTAAAATACTTGAGCGATCATGAAATTTTAAAAACGCGCAGCGCAATGTCATATTTCACAATAATTATATTTTAATCCAGGGAGATATTTTGAACTGGGATGCTTTCATGTAATATTTTGAGCTGAGATGTTTTCATCTAATATATATCAGTACCGGTATTGTTCCAGTACTACAATTACTGTGTCAAAACTGTAAAATTTCAGTGCTGTTATATTTCAGTACTCTTTCGGTATCCGTACTTTGGCGGAAATAGGCTGAAACATAATTGAGAATATGTTATTCGCAGAAAGCAAACTTTGAAAGTTGGCCTGAATGGCAAGTCCCAATTTCCATAGCACGCAGGCAGACCAAAACTCGTAATCAATGGCCAGTTCCCACTATAGTTCAAGTTAATCCCTGGACAATGCTGTCTGGCCCAATTGTCGGCGACACTGGTGCACAGCATGTGGCCAACCGCGATCTAGGGTTGTTTTCGTGACCCTTCCCCTATGTTTATAAAATGGAGTGAGTTTTTCAACTGATGATAACTGGTATATTTTCGACCTGGGGTTGTCATCATAAATGTAAGCTTGTTGATCCTTTCTTGGATTGGTGGGAATATTTTATTATATTTACACCAGTTATCAATAGCTGGAAAACCCTCTCCATGTTATAAACATAGCGGAGGGTCAAGAGAACAACCCAAAGATCACGACGGCGACACTTGGGCAAGACAGCATTGTTCATTAACTAGATCAATATTGGGAATTGGCCATTGAAGTATTCAGGCGCGGCGAAGCAATTCAACATCAAAAATCGAGGGTCGGACCGGAAGGGGTGTCCCACTTCCGCGATGCGGGATGTCCGTGGGTCGTCCCCCGGGAAATTTTTAAAATTTGCCCTTCATTTTACGCTCTTTGGCGCATTTTCAGAGAAGATTTTAGCGTGAAAAGTTTCACAATTTTCGTCTTCCTCATTCTTCCACAGAGGCAAAAAAATAATAATAAATAAATAAATAAAAAATCTTCCTCAAATATTGTTGTTCAGATGAAACCCTCTTCTGGTCAGTTTAAGTCAAAGTCAACTTCTAACACCTCTGCAAGAAAATGTCAGTTCAACAATGCGTATTATTGCTGAGTGAGTTAATAGGATTTATCGTCGATTTCAACAATATTTCAGCCATATCACGACGAACCAACTAAGCACCACCAATCAAAGTTGCGTTTCTGTTGGTTCAATTTCAAGTTGGTTTGATTACCAATATACGAGAGTTCAGAGCATTTCCATCATATAGCTCTCTAGATTTGTATCTAATACCGCTTATGCCGGTGCTAGGGGCCGTTATCCAAGTTGCCACATGAACAGGTACAATAAAAGGCAGCGTACCTGAGATACAACACATACCACTAATCGTTAGATTCTTGGCATGTGCTTTAGAATAGGTTAACCAGAAGACTACTGTGAAGTCATGTGGCTCTGTCAGTATGTCGGCACCTCTTCCCACTTCCCTTATATGTGTTGTAATGCATATTGTTGAACATTGCATCGATGCCAAGCTGAATTATTTGAAGTTGTGAGTGCCAAATGTGGCAATTTCGGGACTAATTTAAGTCTTCATCGAAAAAGAGAGGCGGATATCACATGGAACTGCATAATTCATGAAGACTTTGCTGGAGTTAACACTAAATCAGGATGAACAAACACTGAGAAGAAGTTGGCACTTTGCAAGAAACTGCAATTTAAAACCAGTCGCGATAAAGTTGGACCCGTGATGTAAGAAATGTGTGTGTGTGTGGGAGGGGGGGGGCAAGAAACATTTAGAGACTTCAGATGCTTCTCTACTACTCTACTAATTTTCGACCCATTTCTAGGATCTTCAGCTGCAATTATTGGGGGGGGGGGCAAAGTGATAAAAAGAGTTAGTACGGGGGGGGGGGGGTTGACATAATTACATTACCAACTATGTTTTTCTCTCTTTCATTTCTATTTTTTTTTTTGTTTTTTTTTAAGGGCTTTTTTTTTTCAAAAGTCCTCCCCGAACCCATGCTGGCTACACTTCATTGTATGAATCCAATTTTATCTCTGGTTGGTGTGGATTTGAGTAACCGATAGGTTTAATATCTCGGTTACCAGTCAGAATCTGATATGTAACCGAACTGTAGCCATTAACAGTAACCGATGAGCTTCTTGCAGCATAAATTAACCCTTCTCAAACTTCAGTAGTATCAACATCTAACTTTTGAGTTTAACTGTGGAATAAATACTCAGAACGTGATCATTCATGGACAATTCTATTGGTTAACATTGAAATGTAATGTGGAATATATTCAGTACCGTAAATAAATAACTGAACAGTAACTGACCAGTAACCGAACAGTAAGATATCAGTAACCTAGCAGTAACTTAACAGTAACCTAGCAGTAACCCAACTGTGATCTATCAGTAACCTATCAGTAACATACAGGTTACCAGTTAGTAGCGGAACAGTAACCGATAGATTTAATATATTGGTTACCAGTCAGAAACTGATATGTAACTGAACAGTAGCCATTCAACATGCAACCTTTAGGTTACTGATCAGTAACTGAATGGTAACAGAACAATAACTGAAGAGGAACCTATCGGTAAATATATAGGTTACCAATCAGTAGCTGAACAGTAACTTATCAGTTTAAGGTCTTGGTTGCCAGTCAGTAACTGAGCTGTCACTGAACAGTAACCTATCAACTTGTATCCTTTAGGGTACTGAACAGTAACTGAATGGTAACCTAGCAGTAACATGTTGGTAACTGCCTGGTCACAACCGATTTGTCACCTATCAGCAACCTATCAGTTACTTACCAGTCACAACTTCGCAGTACTGCAAAGTTCGAATTCGAGCGGTTACCAACGAGTTACTCAATAGATACTACTGATCAGTAACTGAAAGGAAACCAATGTAACGACAATAATGGTAACTGGTAGGTAACTGCACAGTACTGTTCAGTCAGAACTTTACAGTACTGAGATGTAATGTTGGTTCAGTTACCTAACAGTAACTCATAGGCCACCTGTAGGTAACCAAACGGTAACTGCGCCGACATTATATACCAGTACTTCACGGTAAAATTTTGCCTGTGTAGTCCTGAGGAGTAATGAAAACTTTGCTGTTCTGAATTGAAGAGCAATTGATTAGTGACATTGCTGAACGTATTGTGTAAATTATTATGAAACTCAATGGAGGTAGGATATTTTGTCAACGATTTGATTATGAATAAATGAAAAATATATCATTCTTTAAAAGATTAATGCCAGGTTTATACTGCAAGAAAAGGATGTTTATTACCCCAGATTCGTTGAAGTGTAAAGGGGATTACTGGCACGATTCCCCCGTCGGCATTCGGCCTCGGATCTAACTCGTGCCTACTGTTTAACTTGGAATTTTAAAGCCATTTCCTTGGTCTTTATTTCTTAATTAATCACCAACTTCACGTTCATGTTCTTCTGGATTCATCATGGAGCCATTTAATCAGTGGTTTTTGGTACACAGCCAGAAAATGGTGATAAGTTAGAGCCATCACCTTTAATGGCTTTTTTGATCACCTTCAAAAATGATGGAGATCCCCTCTGAAGAGTGCTGGGCAATGATTGTAAATTTAGGTGATCACATTTTAAGGGTGATGAGGCAATATCAGCATCGTCACCATTTTATCTGATGGCTGTAACACATCACATAATAAAAGTGATGGCTATGTTTGATCCCCATTAAATGGTGATGGGCGATCATCTTTTTCTGCCTGTGTAAGTTGGGTGGCTATAGCGTTTAACTTCATTTCAATCAAGAACTCCCAGCGACACTCAAAGAGCGAAAGTACGATATTAATTCAGATTGAAAATTTAAAAAGCAATTCTAACATAATTTCGTTTCAGAGCGTCAACTGCGCAGAAGCCCTGATCATACCTTCGATGAACGAGGTTTGTGGAGGACGGTCAAGTGGTACGTGCTAGGATCGCCTCTCAACTGCAATGCCCCAGATTACAATGGTATTCGATTCAACCCGTCTGGTGTCACCTGCTGTCCACAGTAACAGACAGGAACGAGAGGAGTAAACAAGGCATCAATCAAGAAGACTTTTATAAGCACTTGAGCCAAAAAGGTCGAATAAAGTGAAATCTTGAAGATTCGAACGGACTTGTTATATTATTTCATGTATGCCTCAGGTGAGAGATGGGGAAACTTTTTATTTTGTTCGATGCGAGTGACATCAATTGCCAAAACTACCATACAGATATATGATATGCTACGTGACCTCGCTTGTATGTTCCAGTGAATGTTCATGGCATATTATAAACTGTTTTGCCAAGGACGCAAGCATACATTCAATTACAACACAATGACAATTCAATGACCGTTTTGATATTACAAACTTCCGATATGGGGCCGATGGTCAGGTTATTGATGAAGCTGATTATCGTATTTTGATCATTTTGTAGTGAACGCAATATACTCGTCTTCACTAGGCTTGAAGAACCCACGAATTGTGGAACATCATATCACGTTTCGATCAAGCCATGATCAGGCGATGTAGCATCGGCCATACACGATTAACTCACGAACATTTTTACTAAAAAAGGGCCAGTCGCAAGGTGTATTCCATTTCAGGAAGATCTCGCAGGGAAACATATTCTTATCGAATGTATAGATTTGAAGATTGTACGAGATTCTTTTTATCGAACAGCTACTTTAGAAGATCTTTTTGGTCGAGTGAAAGAAGACTGTATCTTAGATTATTTGAGAGAAATCGGTTTGTTGCATAAGTTTTAATACGTGTATGTTTCAATGTGTTGGATTATCAAGTTATTAACTTGAATACTTAGAATTTTGTTTGATCGTCGCTATATACTGAAATATTGTTGATTGCGACGTTAAGATTCTCTCTCTCTCTATCAACACCGATATCCCCATAAACATGAGGAAATGACCACGTACCAAAATACCCTTACAAAATACTGGTACCAAGTTATCTCTGGCAGAAACAGTTTCTAGAAGATTACATCTACCAGGATAACTTTATTGAAATACTTCTTTTTAACTGTCTGTCATCTTTGAAAATTTTAACTCGACCAACAGTAGAAAGAGCATTATTGATTAAATACTATAGTGTATCACAGTACCCTATTTAAGGATATTTGTGAAATTGCTTCAATAGAGTATACACTACTCATTTAGTAATACTATATAGTAAGTTTACTTTAGTAAGCAGCTGTAGTTATTGTCTGCTGAGAGAAAAATACAGACCACATCAAGCTATTTAAACAGATGGTTATAAAGATGGCGAGAGAGTAGCATGTGCTACTATAAATAGTTCCATAACTAAAACCTGTCGACTGCCAGGTAAAAGTTCGATATTCATTGCAGCAGCAAAAGCTATATTGTACTATCTTCTCGCTGTGGATAATCGCTATATAAATGACGCAGTGAAGGATATATATCCACCTTCACTGGATTTGAAGGAAACTACAGATAGCCCTACAGGCACATCTCATTTAGATCTCTATCTCTATAAAAATGAAGCGGGCATTCTCTCTCGTCGACTTTATGACAAAAAGAGATGATTACAATTTCGACATCGTAAACTATCCCTTTCTGGATAGTAATATTCCAGTGGGACCTGCATATGGCGTATACATATCTCGCTTAGTAGCATTTGCTAGATCCTGTGTTAAATGTGATGATTTTAATCAACGTCACAAAACATTGTTGCAGAAACTTATAAAATAGGGCTATTCCACCAAGCGCCTCCACTCAAAGTTTCTCAAATTTGGCGATACATATCGCATGCTGATAGCAAAATACGAACGTAGCGTGCAAGATCTATGGCGCTACGTTTCGTAACTTGTGTCTAATTCCGCTTAACCCGGGGCTAGGGGCCGTATGAACCCATGTACTTCAAGATCCTCATGGTACTCATATGAACAGTCACAATCAAAGCGTGACTGAGATACATCATTCTTTAGATGACGACTTTACAACGGATATTATGGATTAAGAATACTGATCAGCGATACGGATTTGATATTTTTGGAACATCATGATGTCTTGCCGGCATCATTGAAAACTGTTGACCGCTTCTCTCTTGCAGGAAACAAGCCTATGTTTTTGTATACCATGATTGTCTTTTTGAATTTGGTGCTAATACTTTTATATGGAATGTGGAATAGGTCTTTGGATTATGGACGCGGATATTCTCTAATGGACGACGGCTGGATTATGAATGGCGGACTAGACGCTTGTAATTGGAAGGTATTGGGTCCACTAAAATGAAAAGATATGCCATATTCTCAACTTCACAGTCCTGCCTTCAAGCGACTGAAACTGGAACTTCAACTCATACCACCATCTTGAATATTCTACAATTATATGACTAGATTTTATCAACAGATTGATATTGTTTGGTTGGTTGCCTAGTCACGTTGGCATCAAAGGTAATACTGAGGCTGGTGGAATGGCAACGGCAGCTCTAGATAATGAAACTGATCCTGTTGGAATGCCATATAGATATTTCAGAGCCTCTATCTCTACTTATGTGAGAAAGATGTTCCAAAATTTATGGGATGCTGTGAATAATAACAAACTTCACGAGTTAAAAAAAAACTGTAGGCTATGCTCATCTGAACAGTCAGAAACGTTTCGATCAAGCCATGATCAGGCGATGTAGAATAGGTCATACACGAATAACTCACGAGCATTTACTAAAAAATGAGCCAGTCTTAAGGTGTGTTCCATGCCACGAAGATCTCACAGTGAAACATATTCTTATTGACTGTATAGATTTTAAGATTGTAAGATTTTTATCAAGCAACTGCTTTGGAAGAATTTTTTGATCGGGTGAGGGAGGGTTGTGTCTTGGGTTAGTTGAGGGAAATCGGTTTGTGGCATAAGTTTTAATTTGTGGAAGGTTTTTTGTGTTAGATTACTAAGTCATTAAGTTGAATACTTAGAATTTTGTTTGATCGTCGCTATGTAGTTAAAATATTGCTGAACGCGACGTTAAACCTTAATTCTCTCTTTTCTCGCAAAAACCATAGTATAATGCAATATACGATAGTATTTTACCCATAACATCCGATGTTTCCACACTCGCAACTTTTCTTCAAATCGCGTACATGGACATTCCTAGACTCGCAGCACGACCCGTTGTGGAGTCAAAATCTGAAGATTTAGGACTATGGCTACTAATTTGATAAAAAATGACCATCACGCGCGTTAGTGTCAAGCGTTGCTCCAATTTGCAAAGTGATATTTTGTCACAAGAAATTGCTCAAGCGCACGATAGTTGCACTTTTTGTTCGCACTATCTCAACGATCAGCCAACACCTTTGGAAACCTTCTTGATTACACACAGCCATCACAATGCCGTCGTCGTGCATGATGTCTTGAACACACACTCCCATGGCATTTCTGAAGAACAAACTTGAACAGCAGTATCAAACCACTGCGTGTCTCTCGGGTTTTGTCCTCTATCCTATATTTTGAAAATTCTACAATCATATGACCGTAAATTTCATCAACAGATCGATGTTGTGTTTTGTTGGTTGACTAGCCACGTCGGCATCGAATGAAATAATGAAGCTGTAGGATATATTCATTTGAGTAGCCAGGTTATTTGAGAGAATCGGGTTGTTGCATAATTTTAATGTATGTACAAGTTTTGGTGTGTTGTGTTGATTACTTCTGGATTGCTGGGTTGTTGATTTGTTTTTGTTGAAATTCTTAGAATTTTGTTTGATTGTCGCTATATAGCTGAAATATTGCTGAAACTAAAGTCTCTCCACTAAAAGGAAAAAAGTATGTCATATTCTCAGATTCACTGTCATACCTTCAACTTCAACTCATACCACCTTTTTGAATATTCTACAATTATATGACTAGATTTGGTGAACAGATTGATATTGTGTTTTGTTGGTTGGCTAGTCACGTTGGCGTCAAAGGCAATACTGAGGCTATAGACACGTAAATCACCCAAATGCCAGGAATACGGTCTTAAAACTTCTTGAAGAAAAAGAATTACAGACAGCTGGAGAATAACCCATGAAAATGTACACCTGGAGGGGGGAAAACCCCAGAAAACAAGCATGGTTAGATTTTTTTCTCACAAGCAAAGACATTTTTAATTTAACAACAGAAGCAGAAATACTTCCAGGGTACAAAACTGATCATTCCGCGATCTCTTTGACATGTAAATTCACAAATACTGAAGGAGGACGTGGGTACTGGAAACTAAACTGTTCATTGCTGAAAAACATAGAATATGAGAAAGTAGTAAACTCTTTAATTGATGATACGGTTGAAGAATATGCTCAAATCCTATATAACCGAAACAAACTGCCAGAAATACCGCCGCTGGAAATACAGTTATGCATAAACGACCAACTTTTTCTAGACACTTTACTAATGAAAATTCGGGGGAGACCATAAAATACTCGTCAATGAAAAAAAAGAGAGAGACTCAAGCGGAAAAAGGTCTAGAGAGAACAATTACACTGCTTGAAGAAGAAGTGAATACAAACTTTAGAAACGTCCCAGATATTAAATTAAATGGACTAACGTAGGCAAAAAAGAATTAGAAGAGATAAGAAATAAAACAATACAGGGGATAATTGCAAGAACAAAGGCTCAGCGGATTAACGAAGGTGAAAACCCAACTAAATACTTTCTGGGAATGGAAAAAAGAAATTATACTTATAAACTAATGACAAACTTAACCACAGCAACGGCTGATTCCGTATATAATACAAAAGACATACTGGAAGAACAGAAACATTATTACAGCGAACTGTATACAGGAAAAAAGACAGAAGGAAATGATAGCATTCGAAATTATTTGTCAATGGCTAATGTGACCACTGTGACCAATGTGACGGAATTTACAATTCTAGGAATGTCGACTTTCATAATATTTGGAAAGTCAACTATCTGGCTAAAATGAATGATTTGAAAAAAGAGCTGTCCAGGTGGAAACTTCGTAATCTTACGCTACCGGGAAATATAATGGTCGTCAAATCTACAGTGCTGTCAAAGCTTGTGCATCTCTTCCTTGCCTTGCCAAACCCACCAGAAAGCACTATGAAAGAACTGAATACTAACCTGTTTCAATTTATTTAGAATGAAGGTAGCGATCGAATAAAAAGAGACGTAATAACACAAGACTATAAATATGGAGGATTGAGAATGGTTAATTTGAAAAAATTTGTACAGGCATTAAAAACCTCATGGATAAAAAAATTAATATTACAGAAAGGAAAGTGGAAAAATCTTGTCGGTGGAAAGTATTATGAAAACATATGCAACCTTGGCCCCGAGTACTCAACGGTAGTCACCTGTGATCTTGAAAACCCTTTTTGGAAAGACATCTTCCAAGCCTGGCATAACGTCCAAAAGGCAATGAAAAATAAAACTCGAGACAATATATACAACGAACCGCTTTGGTACAATCACCATTTCCGACACCCAACCTCTTTATAGAAAACTGGTATAACCATGGTATCAAAAACCTAAGGGACATAACCAATACAGAAGGTAAAATAATGGGTTTAGTCGAGCTGAAAATATTGTATGGCGTAAAGAGGACCTTTTTAGACTATACCCAAGTAATCAAATCTATATCTAAGAAGTGGACAAAGAATATGGAAGAAAACTTCTCGCGTATTTTGAGAACCAGTCCCCGTATTACACAGTATAGTGAGTATCTGGTAAGGCAAGCGAAGGCATGCAGAAACTATTATGATATACTGAATGACGATAGGTTTTTCAACCCCACAGCTTGTAGTACATGGGAGAAGTATTTAGAAAAAGGAGACATGGTATGGAACAACACATTTGCCAGCATCACACGGTGTACTGGCTCTATTACACTAATACATCTACAATTTAGAGTCTTGCATAGAATACTAAGCACCAAGTTTTTTCTATACAAGATTGGTAAACCAGAGAATGATATTTGCGAAGTTTGTAAAACCTTTGTAGAAACAATAGAACATATATTTATAGAATGTGAAACTGTAAAAAAGCTGTGGCAAGATTTAGAAAACTGGTGCAAAGAAGTAGCAAAATTAAGAGGGGCTATAACTGCTCATCGAATTGTACTCGGTTGGGGTAAAAGACAAGTCATGAATAATATAATGCTGCTTACTAAAAATTATATATACAATTCAAAACTGCAAAAATCTAAAGTACACATAAAAGCGTTATTACAGATCATTCAGAAACACTATAATACCGAGAAATATATAGCAAATATGGAAAATACATTGGACAAATTTAATAGAAAATGGATACTTTTTAACTAACATGTTAACAGTCTGCAGCAATAGATTACTCGTATGAACCAGGCACTTCTCTAAAAAAGCGGTCTATAATGAGCAAGAGCTTACTTCCTAAACGTCTGTATCTATTTTGTGTGTGTATATCTTAGTTTTGTAAACGGATGTGCAGGTATGTCTTCTTCTGTATGTACATGTTTGTTGGCACACGTATGTGACATAAAAATGAATAAAAACATAAAAAATAAAATAACAAATAAAGATATGATAGCGAAATTAAAAATATATATATACTGAGGCTGATAACATGGCTAAGGCAGCTCTAGATAATGAGGTTGATCCTGTTGGAATCCAATATATAAAAAACTGTTGATTATACTCATCTGAACAGTCAGAAACGTTTCGATCAAGCCATGATAAGGCGATGTAGAATCGGCCATACACGATTAACTCGCGAACATTTACTAAAAAAAGAGCCAGTCCCAAGGTGTATTCCATGCAACGAAGATCTCACAGTGACACATATTCTTATCGGCTGTAAAGATTTTAAGATTGTAAGAGATTCTTTTATCGAGCAGCTACTTTAGAAGATCTTTTAGTCGGGTAACAGAAGACTGTATCTTAGGTTATTTGAAAGAAATCGGTTTTAATGTATGTACATGTCTTTTGGTGTGATGCGTTGATTACTTCTGGATTGCTGGGCTGATGACTTGTTTTTGTTACAATACTTAGAATTTTGTTTGATCGTCGCTATATAGCTGAAATATTGCTTACCGCGACATCAAACCTTAATTCTCTTTCTCTCTCTCTCTAATTGTGTCTTCCACATGCACTAATGTGCGAGAAATTCAGTCGTAAGTAGATTTTTTAAAACCCGGATCCCAGGCTCCTAAACCTCAACATTTGAGAGCGAAGAGCACATGTGAGAAACTGGGCCATGCAGTGACGATAAGGGTTGTTAACCGTGTGACCAGAAGCAATTAGATGTTGCCTTCCCAAAAGAACGATACAATCTCTCGATTAGTGGACTAGCATACTACGGCGTTCGACGCAGGTAGATGACGTTCGACGCGGGAATTTACCATACTGATAAGCCGGTCAACAACCGCAATGTGATTGCAGGTAGTCTTGAAATTCACAGAAAATCCGCAGATAATCCATTTCTAATTCGCATGGACGTCCATTGAATTTTTCATAGATTTTGCATTCCAATCGTCATGATTCACCAGTTGTCCCGTTAATATTCACAGAACCAATGTAGTTCGCCGGAAATGTCTTTATCTTTCAAAGTTTGAAACAATTCAGATGCACCAACAATTATGGCGAAGACTGCATATCACAATTACAAGCGTCGGGTCCGTCATTCAGTATCCATCCGTCGTCCATTAAAGATACTCCGTGTTCATAATCTAAAGACCTATTTCATATAGCAGTATTAGCACCAAATAAAAGAAATAGTATACATGAACGTGGGCTAGTTCCCTGCAAGACAGAAGCGGTCAAGTTTTCAATGATGCCGGCAAGACACCATGATGTTCCAAAAATATCAAATCCGTATCGCTGATCAGTATTCTTAATTCATATGATTTTCTTTTATTTTTTTTTTTTTTTTTTTTTTTTTTTTTTATAATTTATATTTTATTTGATTTTCATACATAGGTCATACACACTGTACATAGCATAATCTATCGTACTACACAAGATATTTGAACTTATAATTGAAATTCATATCATACAACTGAACAATCGTCATTACTCTCTGATTTATCTTCATTGACAACAGCAACAACATCTATACGGGTCTAAACAGTAAATGTAGCGTTGACCAATACTGGTCAAACCTGCGCCATTCGCAATTCTTGTACTGTATACATTTGTCGGTTTCGTACGCTAATTTTAAGGCGTTTTGAACACTTTTCAGATAAGGGATTTTTTTAACTACTTTCATTTTGTATATAGAAAATTTAATAATAGAGATACAATAATTAAGTGGCTTATTTCTGGGTTGTGAAAGACCAAGAATAACTTTTTCCGGAGAGAATAGAATTGGAATACCCACTGAGGCGAACCAATTTTCCAGTAAACTCCACAGAGGATTGATATGTTCACATTCCCAAAAGAGGTGAATAATAGTCTCTGGAACTTTGTTACAGAAAGTGCACAAGATAGATATATCAGGGTAAAGTTTATGTGCAAATATATTAGTAGTCAGTATTCGATTAATAATTCTGTATTGAAACCACTTATATTTCACATCTCTTTGATTTGTTACATTTTTATTCCATATAAGCCACTCCGATTCACTATATTTTTTTCCAAGAACTGTTTCCCATCTTAGATGAGCGTTTAAAGTGGAAAATCGAGAATTCAAAAGAGTTCTATAATATATTTTACACCCTTTTTTAACACTTATTAACCGTGACATGGGTGGTGGTATTAACGGTGTCATATAATGTTTCTGTAGTGGTCCAAATCCCATGTTGTTTGCTGCTTTCCGTACTGCTTGACATACTGACAAGTATTCCAGAAAATTGGATGCGCATCTATAAATAGACTGAAAAGACTCATATGATAGAAATTTCCCGTTTTTTTCTAAAATATCATTCACAAACCGCACACCTCTTCCATCCCAATGACCAAAATGTATAGCTTTGTTACCAATTTTAATTTTTTCATTGTGCCAAAGTTTTTCATTCGAGAAAGTTCTACAATCTTTGTAATCTAGTTTTATTTGAAATTCTGTCCAGGCTAAAAGTGTGTCCCTCCAAAACACGTTTTCTATCTTTGGTATGACAGTAGTTCTTAAAAATGCGGAACCGACTCCTACTGGATCTATGTTATCTGGCATATACAATTTCAATATGTTACCCCACTTAGGATTATCAGCTTGTAATCTCCTAATCCATGATATTTTTTGTGCTTGGATTACATATTTTACGATGGGAATATCTAAACCGCCCTGTTCAAGTGGTTTGACAGAATTTTTCCTGGAAATTTTATCAGGTTTCGAGTTATGATTTTCTTTTATGGTCGTTATCTAGAGAATGATTTATCTCAGTCCCCCATTGATTGTGGATGTTCATGCGACCGTTCATGTGGACTATTGCGGACGTTCATGTGGACGTTCATGTGGACGTTCATGTGGACTATTGTGAATGTTCATGTGGACTATTGTGTATGTTCATGTGGACTATTGTGAATTATTAGGCATAATGGATATATTGGAGTAATACTGCTGACAAGATTTATATCATACATATCTGTCAGTGTGTTAGTATACTTCGTGAGTATATGCATTCGAATCTATGATTCGGTAGTTCCAAGAAGCCTTCTTGCCATATATTGGGGTAGAAGCTGGGGACTGGTTGAATAGAATATAGCAAATATGGCGTCGTGAGTTTACAGCTAGCAGAAACTCCTCCTATGGAAATGTGTAGTCAAAGCCAAAATACTCGTCGGATCAAGTTAGTGGGATTGCCCTGCTATTTTTATTCCACTTTTTATGGGTGTTATTCAGCTGTTAGCTAACCCATTCACCACAAAATAGTTCAGTTAAAATCAGTTACGACCCATGCAATGTAAATGCACCAACTTTGACTTGGCAAATATTCTCACGTATGGTGATGGCAGAAACAGGAAAACATGTCCGATCCATTGTTATACACGATCAACATCACACAATTTTACAGAAAACCAATGCGGAATCATACACTGCATAGCGGTTTATTCATACCCCAATGAACGCAAAAACAAATCACAGTCAATCCTCATGAAATGAACACCTTCATTTCTGGTGAGAAAAATATTCATTCGGCATCCATATGTTACGAATCTTCCCCGCTCTCACTGGACAGGTTCCGTTTCTGGGTTATGAAGGCGTCAATTTCTAACACTCAGCGTTTTCTTTACTATTTTTATTTGCTCGCAAACTAAATGAAATACATTTTCTCGAAATTGTATTTAAATTTCTGTCCTCTCCTGAACCGAATAGAACGAACGGAGCTTGGCCAACACAAAAAGTATTATGGTGGCCTCTGAAGACTAAACTGTTTTAGGCTGAGCAGGTCACTTGTTCTGTTTTTGGTCCCATACAACAAATATTATAGTATGCTAGGAAATTGTGGTATACCACACATACACTACAGGGAAGTAAATGTGCAACCAGTGCATAGCATAAATATTAGGAAGCGCTCCATGATGTAGTAATTAAACTAGGTAATCTGCAGTGTGACCCAATTATACTAAAGTATATCAAGAAGATGCATGCGCTATGGTACAATAAACGCACTCCCTATATACTACAGTACGCCAATATATATAATAATAATAATAACTATACAAAGATAGCATGATGAAACTAGCATATAAAGTCGCGGTTACCAGGCCAAACATGGTCTGGTAACATAGCACGTGACCACAACATGTTACAACTTAGCACAGTTTCGCCTTTGGCTTTGTTTTGTAATTAAGACAAATAAGTCGACCCCTGTGGGGCATTAGTGTCGTGTATTAAAGTCACATGGCGAAAAGTCGGTCTAGCCCTCTAGTCTTAGTACCGCCTTTGTAAAAGTCTTTCGGAAATGAACAACGAAGTCCGTAATACTGGACGTACTGTGAATTAACTTATTTAGTTTATCGTCCGCCAAACGCCTTTGGGGAGAAAAAAATCTGATTTTTGTCCATATTTTCAGCACGTACATTTCGAATTTTATAATTGTCTTTCTCTTTTTTTCTGAGGTCCTCTGTTTGACGCAATCTGTGTTGTTGGTCCGGTCACATGTCGGTTTCTCCAGAAATTTTGTTTAGAACACACAGACCCATTTGGAGTATAACTCTTTGCCGGCCGTTTTGTCTGTGTTGTTGGTCCGGTCACATATTTATGGAATACCTTTTGCCCACTCGTCAAAATAAATGACGCATCAGGGTTTACGAGTTTCAGGGAGGGTCGTAACTTTTCATACACCCCGGGGAAAACCTGAATAACTAATAATATATCACTGGTTCGCCGACGAGGCAGTATTTAACGAACACCGCGATAGCAAATGTCTCGAATCTGATGATAAATGTAAATCTAGAAAACGACTCCGTAATTCAATGGATTTTTGAAGAAACTATGTTGCATGAAGATTTAAGATTTGTAGCACCTGACTGAATAATTCAAATTTGTTTGAAAGAAATCCAGTATTTTTATTGGTAAATAGTTAAAATTGGAAGAACCTCCAGCCAACCATAATTTTTATTAGCCAAGTCAGGAAGATTTCATTCGCCGCTCGAATACTTCTACCATATAAACACCTCAACAAAAGTAAGTTTCCCCCCAAATATAGCTTCACATTTTCCAACATATTTGTTCGATTGCGATAAAACTTCGGACATATCATTTGGCTGACAAAGCCTATATTGGGTAAAAATGGTTATATCGAAGGTCGTTTCAGGACTGAATGAGCATGCGCAATAGTCAAGTCGGGTGCATTTCAAAAGTTGCAAGAAAAGTTTAATCACGATTTTTCGCAGGCACAAGGTCAGTTAATCAAAAAGCCAACAGGTTAATGGAGTGTCACACTAGTCAACAATGATTAATACCGCGTGTATTCATCGCGATACAGTATCACTTTTCGGTGTCGGAATCGTATCCTAATGATAAGGCCGATGACGGAATGTCGCAAAAGTCCCAAGTTTATCAACAGGATGCGAGCTCGATATCGCCAAGTGATACAGTGTCGTGGTGAATACACCTGGTATGAACCATCTTCGACTGCTGTGGCACTTTATTAAGGTGTCAATTCGGTGTTTAAGTGAGCGTGTGCCTGCGAAAAATCGTGCTTAAATTTCTCTTGCAACTTTTGAAATGCGACCGACTGCGCATGCTCATTCAGGCATGAAACGACCTATGGAATAATAATTGCTACTCAATATCGGCTTGGTCAGCCTGATGGTGTGTGAGAAGTTTCGTAGCAATCGAGCAAATATCTTTGAAAATATGAAACTACCTTTTGGGGGAACTAACATACACCGTCACATGTCTTGAGAATGCGTTTATTAACCCTGAGGCGATGCATACGAATATCGAAAGAACTATATCATTAGTATTCGAAAAACAAAACAAATCCGCTTTTCTACTAATTCCGAATGAATGAGAACATTTTGAACATCAGATTTATTGCCCAGAACAAGAATCCGTGGAGGACGCCATTTAAACAAGCCTGAGAGCCGTTAGCCAATGAAAATCCTTTAAATATCACCTGACATTATTTCTGTGACGTAATTGGGCCCCAGGCAGAGTAGCTAATAACATGGAGACCAATTGTAAATTATTGTGTCGATGGCTTTTGAGAGATCGGTGGACCTTTCTTTAGGCTCCGAGACGATTATGAGGATCGTGATATATGAATGTCGAATTGATATACAGGTTGACATGTGGCATTTTGCATATGATTTCACAAGCTCTCTTTCTGAGGCAAGAATATCAGGCCACATCACCCGATAGCAGTAGAAGAAACGCTGCTAATGTTGCCGTTGTTGTTGTTTAATGCTTTACCTTATGGGATAGAGCTCGGATGACAAAGGCATATTTGTCGCAGCGCCATCTACATAAAAACAGTATGGCCCATCAAACGTCACAGTCATTCCAACATGTCGCAGATCATAAAGTGTTAAAATGTGAACGATAAATCGGTGTTTACTCAGCTGTAGAATTTTGTTATTTTTTTCTACGGGTGTTTTTGTAATCTGATGGCATAATTCTGTCATGTCGAGCACGAGTTTACGCAGAGTTTACTATTCCTTTAAGCTTTTGTATTTCAAATCAATGCGATTCAGAAGCCTCTTTCTCAAACATGGAAAAATATGACACAATTTGAAAACCTTCAGCCGAACAATCGATAGTACAGGGTAATAGTCAGGTTAATACTTAGATTCTCCAGAATTATACATTACATTACAACACATATAAGGGAAGTGGAAAGAGGTGCCAACATACTGACAGAGCCACATGACTTCGCAGTATAGTCTTTTGGTAGCGATGCCAATGCTCACCAGGTGGCGCGGTCCGCGCCGTATATGCAAATGACGAACAATGACCCCCATCAACCCGGGACACAGTGCTCTTCTTTTACGTAGATTTACCATATTAAATCAAATGAGAGGTGACGTGAAGGTTCGACGGTTATGAGAACGGGGTCTTAAATTGCGCGTATTTCGCAGTTTAGAGACTGAAGACACGTGGACCAGGCGACGAGGTTGAAATATTGACGGTAAGTATAATAAAATGCAACCTAAAAGTATAATACGCATCTGTATTCGATTAGTCGCAAATTTGTTATCTTTCTGAGCATTATGGCCTGTTTCTGGGATTAAAATGGGCCGACAAGTGTTATTTTAAAGCTGTGTACTTTCACTATCAGTGCTTCCCGGACAAAGAAAAGGTCGTCTTGCGCATGCGCAAATACCCTGTTCAGCTCATGTCATTAAACGGCGGGAATGTTCTGACAGAAAATACGCTTTTCTATATCGCTTTAAGTGCATTCGCTTCAATGAACTAAATGCCCCTATTCAAATTTAGTTTCTTTCATTCTTAATCACTGAGTTTTACACTTATGATGATGTGTAGGTTTAAAAAATTATTCCAAATGAACTCTAAGTGAATTTTCTTAGATGGGGTCATCTTTTTCCTTTTTTTCAGAAAGTAGCGGCGAGAGTTATCTGCCCTTGAGTGACTTGTGTTCTCCCGGTATGCAACTGAACCAGACGACATTTATGTTTTTCCATTGTGCTACTTCCAAGGATTAATAAAATATATAGTTTTAGTGTATTCAAGTCTTTTGTGAAATTCATGTAGCATAGCTACTTTTGGTTAACCTATTCTAAAGCACATACCAAGAATCAAACGATTCGTGATATGTGTTGTATCTCAGGTACGCTTTTATTGTACCTGTTCATGTGGCAACTTGGATGACATGACCACACACTGAAAGAATTTGAGAAGCGAGTTAACACTGCGTATCACGTGACAATTACCCAAGGAGCTTGCATCATTTTATTTTTCGCACAATAATGAGACCAAAGCAATTTAATCTCATAGGAAGAAAGGCTTGATCTTGAGTCTCGTGGACGAAGAAAAACAATTTTTGTTTCTAATTCAAGGGTGATCTCGAGGTAATGAATGATGTCCTGCATCAGATGAAGTAAGCTGCTATCAAATGTCGATCAACAAACTGATGTTAGAAGGGAAATTCATATATATATCTTAGCTTCCGTGCAGCTACTTCTAGAATTCATCTCTACCGGATGTAGACATTAATTCGTCATTGTCATATCTGGAGAAGCAATTTCCTCTCTGTGTCGCCCATTAATTCGTCATTTTCATATTTGGCGAAGTAATTCCCTCTCTGTGTCGCATCTTCTGTAGTTCAGTGGTCTTTGTCGACTTGAACCTGCGTATCACGGCAACCATAAATAGCATTAATCCGGCAGTGAAAGAAAACGAGCCAATGACAATGAATGGGATGCCGTAGTTACCAGAGATGTTTCGCAAATAACCTACAGGTGAATAAGAAAATGTTCACGCTGATTCATGTACAATACGGTCAGTGGAAGAATTACCGTCTTGAAAAGACCAAATCTTCCAGGAACTCGAACGGTGCTATTTTAATTTAACCCTACCTGGCCTGGGGGGGGGGGGGCGGAAAGTGCCCCCCCTAGTGAACTTTTCTCTGCTGCTCCGAAACGACAAAACCGAGGAGGCTGAAACTTGGTGACTTTTAAGCTTATCTTATTGGAGTCATTTTGAGTCTATTTTCATATACCCTCGGGTAGAGGATCATGGGTAAATTCAAAATGGCGGCCATGTGGTATCCGCGAAAGTCGTGTTTTTCATCTTTTCGGTCCATTTCTTCACATTTTCCTTGCCTAAAAGGCCTTGAAAGTATATTATTTATGCAAAACTAATTATTCTCTATTTTATAAGATTTGTTTCGAGAGAAAAATCTGAAAAATGAAAATTTCGAAAAATCGACCCCAAAAAGGCCGAAAAATGGCTTCCGAGAAGATGACCTCACTGTGACGTCATCATGGCGGCCATCTTGGATTTTTTTACATTTTCCGGTAGAGCTTCAACCCAAGATACTGTGTGGTAAGTTTCAGCGCTCTAGCCTTAGTGGTAGAGAAAATATATAGGGGGGGCACTTTCCGCCCCCCCCCCCAGGCTGCGACACACCCCAAATCGCCCAGGCCAGATAGGGTTAATATGAATTTGAGAGCTGATGATTCCATACCATGAGACGCTAGCCGAGCAAACTACACATGGGAATACGTATGTGGCCTTGGTAGGCCGACCACCTAATTCACCATATACAGCAATGCAGCATATCAATTAAGCGTTATGAATTACGTGGTTACAATGGACCCCTTCCCGAAAAAACGAATTGTGTCACACTGTAAGGGTGCACTCCACACTTGCCACGGTTTCGCACAGTGTGGCCCCTAATTTTGTAATAAGGAAGGTCGCCTGTTTTTGACACCATGGTAATTCTTCTTCCCTTTCTACTAACTGATATCTGTGGTATCACCCTGCTGGACGTAACCATTTCTCCAACGAGGATATAACAATTGCTTGCTGATCGCAACTACGGGCCTCTACAGAGTTAATCGTGTCCAGAATTGAATATCTGGCAGGCCAAAATCCTCACTTTTTCGGGGAGCAAAAATGATGATTCCTTTATGGCGTGACAATTTTACAAAAACCGAGCAGGTCGACACCCTGTTTTTTTTCTCCATTCTAAAATGTCCGTTGGACGAGAAACACTCTAACACGCATAAAAACAAAACTATTTCGTACGTTTTCTCTGGGATGTGGTTCGAATTTGACACATTTTCATACATTTTATGGAGTCTTTCAGAAAAGTTGAAGAAGGGTTAAAGAGGATTGCACGTCTTTCCCTTTCAATTTCAATAGCTCACTCGTCTCCTGAAATAATGGCATGAGAGTGCCCATTCAGCAAATATATACTTTACATGGGCTTTGTCAAAGATTTTATATCTATTTAAGGTCGAAGACCCGAACCCATGGCTGGCCTGTTTTTAGCCGCACATTATTTGGGTGTGGAATGCACGCTAAATGAATATCGAAGAAAGGCACTTTCCTTACACGCCCCGCTTTCCCTCGGTTCTATCTCAATCTCAGTCTAATTAATGCATTATTCACAGAGAATAATTTCGCTACCATTTAGAAGTATTATATGTTACAGCATATGCCTTCTGTATAGTTAGTACCAAAATTGTGGGCACCTCGATTCGATCTCGAAAGGATCTCGCTCTTGTACTTCAAGAGAATATCAGTGGAAAACTGGGAAGACATTCGATAGAGATAAACCGCGACCCTTCGGGACGAATTATTTATCGATATTATTCGGTTCTCGAGAAACCGTCTCTATCGATTGGATAATCAGCTGAATCAAATGTATGGGTAGAAAGCAAATAGACGGATGTTCAACACGCTTCTTACGCCAGATTATGCAGTTGTGACGTTCGAGCGGTCAGAAAACGTCTATCTTTGCGGTGTACACGAGACTTGAGGCGGCCTGGTCTCAGGGCCCTGTGATAAATTGTCAGGCTGATGTGAACGCAGTCTCGTATGACTGGAATTGGCCAACGAGGAAGGTCCGATTCAACCTGTCACCTTGTCTGGATCGAGGAGGTAGGATGGGAGGGACCTGTAGAAACAACCAAGGCAATAATAAAGTAATAATATTGTATTCTGCAATGTACGCAGCTCTGTACGCGCACAATACCTGTAATAAAGATCCCTACTCTAGAGGTGGTTATCGTTAAGTGTTATCTTTAACTTAAAGAGAAAGACTAATAATATACAATATATACATGAGACCCTATCTATGACGCGTCACGGCCCAGTCTCGTCCAGACTGGCTCTCGTCGTGGTATGGTACGGCGTCTCTGGTTCCTCTCCGGTTGTAGGCGTAGCCCCGGACTGTATGGAACGTCTACCGTGTCTAAGATTACACGGCCCAGTTCATCTAAGCGTTATTATTCGTCTCTGGAATCCTCTCCGTATCACTGCCTCTCCTAGCAGTAGCCCTTCGGCGGCGTCGGCCCGTACGGCACACCACAGCGTCTTCGGCGGCAGCCCCTTTCGGCTCGGCAGACCTCACGTCTTCGGCGACCCGAATTCGGCGGCGACTCCTTTCGGCTCGGCAGACTTCACGTCTTCGGCGGCCCGACTTCGGCGACCCGTCTTCGGCTCGGCAGACCTCACGTCTTCGGCGACCCGTCTTCGGCTCGGCAGACTTCACGTCTTCGGCGACCCGAATTCGGCGGCCCGAATTCGGCGGCGACCCCTTTCGGCTCGGCAGACTTCACGTCTTCGGCGGCCCGACTTCGGCCCTCACGGCGTTGACCCAAGGACGAGTTAATAGGCTCAGATTGTCTGCATATATATGTGGTAATAATGCCCTGGTCTCGGGGGCGTATTATTACCTTACAGTGTAATGTCAATTAATATCAATAATTTGTAATAGCATTCAAAGACTTGCGGCAAAGCATAATTCGAGCCCTGCGGCAGTGTAAATATGTACAGTGGATGTAAGCTTGTGTTATCAGTTACTCCTAGCCGAGGCCTGTAGGTAACTAGTGTAGGTGAGGGTGATTAGATCTATTCCGTCCCTAAGGCCGACGATCTTGTATGTGAGCAAGTATATGTAATCATGTAAAATGGGCTGCAGTGTGGGATATTTGGTGCTCTGTATTCCCCGTTGATGGACATCTCGTCTTCAGATACTGTGCGTGTTAGTATCTTATCCCCGTCTGACGGTTCGTCTCGTCATCAGATACTGTGCGTGTTAGTATCTATTATCCCCAAGCTATGGCTAAGCTCTCGGCTTTCCAACCCTTCGGTGGATGGTTCGGCGCTGTTTCGGCCCTCAATTCGGCACTTTCGGCACATTCGGCGCATTTGCGGCGATCCTGTCTCTGTGCTC
>JAVTVY010057264.1:0-31943 GCA_036873755.1 Hanleya hanleyi | reverse complement strand
TTCAAGATTGTGTTTGGAAAGGTGAATTTCTTATGTAATGGGACTTCTAACGTTGACAAGCATTATGCAATAAAAATAAAAAAGGTGAATATGCCAAAAGTATTTAAGTGTCTCATACACCAGCAATACATTCACTACGCAGCCTATCATGGTATCGCTAGTCTTAATACCTGATAGAAAATGTAGGACATATTTCATTCAAAATAGAGCCAATGTGATTGGCTGCTCATTACATGTCGAGCTTTACTTACACGATGAATAACGAAGATTCAATTATAAGATAGCTCACGAGTCAATTATAGTAAATTCCCAGACAATTCAAAGACACGTTTACAATTCATCAACCCAATTTATGGTAACTGCTCTTAAAATGAAAATGTTAACGCCTAAATGTTGGTAAATCGTTGACAAAAGATGTAAAGTTCACACATATTTCAAGAGTGTAGACAATGACTGGAGCAAAAAATCAGCAGACAACAGACCAATGCAACTGAAAAATACAGAGGGAGGTAACTTAAAACAAAACCCTGACACATACTCATATAATGTATCAGAAATTCCCGTATAATCGTTACCAGTCACAGGTAAACCGGCACCCTGCTTCATCCCAGGCATCCAAATATAATGACAGGTAACGTTATCAAGTCCTGATTGGACTGAATTCTGATTTAGAGAAACCTAAAGCATCCATTTAAGGGGAATTAGGACTTGTGACATTTTTGAAATTTTTAAAGTCATTTTTTCGAATTACTTCAAAGAAATAGTCATTTTCTTGTGTTTAATTGTGTTTCCTATCTTTCTGAGATGAAATAATGCACCATTGATAATTGAGTGCCTTTTTGAAAATTTTAACCTGACAAACAAAATGTCAAAATCTCTCAAGTCCCCCTGATTCTTAACATGGATGCACAGTATGCACATATAGTGCCATAAATATCTCGTATATTATATGAGCACCATGGTCCTTGTCAACGAACATGAACTCATTAGCCAAAACCCAATGTAAAATTCCCTTAATCATATTACAAGACACATAAACAAAAGGGATATGTGAATATGGGGAACTTGAAATAGTGAGAAGCTATACATTTACCTGTATCCAATTCAAAGATAGTAAGTATGGTATTATTAAAGGAAGTGAGAAGTTGTGAATTGAAATTGTCAGGAAATTATTTGCGTAATGTGTTTCCTGACTTTTACTGATAGTTCTGCCATTTTAATAAACCAGCAAATGTACCAAATTTTAAAGTTCATCACAGCAGGTGTCGAAAAATGAAATGTCCAGATAACCATTTAAGAGAACTCCAACAGTTCACCATTAAAGTCCAGGAATTCACCGTTGGCACTTCCATCAGGGCTAAGTTCCAGGTTTCCCCATGGCGTTGACATCAGCAACATCCCATGTAGTTGGGGTATGGTCCCTAAAGCGAGATACACTGATTGTCCAGTCCGGTCATCTATGGTCATCTGGTTCTCCAGGTTTCCATCTAAACCTCACTGGTTGATGGCAGTATATGGGCAGTTTTGATAAATGTACAGATGTCTCCAGGTTAATTCCACAGATTTATCAATCTGAGGACGAGGCTGCATGAAGATATGGCATGGCTCAAACTAGCCCCACGACGAGTGTTCGTTAGTCCCTCACATCCAGATTAAATCTCATGTGAATTTAACACTGAATAATATTGACGTCTATGTGATGGACTGTCAAAACATCTCTACTGTTAAGTTGCCAAAATTGTCAAATTGGACTTCAATAAATTGCCGAAAAAGTGCTTTAATTTACAATCTCTAAAGTTTATCCATGGCAAATATAATATTCCAGTTTATTATTGGGGTATGTGGGATATGCTATAATCAGAGATTAGAATTAGAAACATAGTCTCAGTGTTTATCCAACAAATGCAAAACTGAGCCTGGCATCCGGCCCCATGTTATTCAGCGATGTATTCCCCTACGGACCTGTTGCCTCGACAGAGGTCTTTGCGCTCATCCAGCGCTTGTTAATCTTAGAGCGTCACAGAAAACTAATGTATCCTCAATATATTGTTTTATGGTTAACTGGCTCTCACAACTCTATGAAGAGTGGCACCTGTATACATTTTTATACGCCCGCCAAAAGGCGAACGCATTATGTAATGGCGGTTTCCGTCCGTCTGTCTGTCCATCCGTCCGTCTCCGTCCCCCGTGTCCGGTCCATATCTGGGCGATAAGATCACTGGCCGAAGAAACAGGAAATCACTGAAGTGTTCGTGTCCGGTCTATATCTGTGAACGTTTTCTATCCACAGTTGCAATTTTTTGTGAGTGGATACGCCAGATGGAGACGATGTGTCGCATACCAAAAATTGAGGTCGAGGTCAGAGGTCAAAGGTCACTGTTGCCTAAAATCAGGAAATCATTGACTATTTTCTATATACAGTTCTACATTTTGGTGAGTGGATGCCCTAAGGGGGAACGATGGTCGAGGTCGGAGGTCAAAGGTCAGTGTGACCGAAAAATCAAGAAATCATTAAAAAATTCTATTTTTTTTGTGAGTGGATTCAATAGGGGGAAATGAAGTGTTGCATACCAAAATATAGGTCAAGGTCGAAGGTCAAAGGTCACCGTGACCCAAAAATTATTAAATTATTAAATATAACATTTATTTGTGTCAGTAGATACAATAGGGGGACACAATGTGTCACATATCAAAATGTAGGTAAAGGTCAAAGGTCAAGGTAGTTGTGACCCCACATTCATGAAATTGTTAAAAATTAAAAATATATTTTTTTGAGTTCATTGAGGAATTCAGGGTAGCTGTTTTGTCCTGTACCAAAATTCAGATCCAGGTAAATAGTAAAGGTCAGTGTGACCTAAAAATCGGGAAATCATTAAAAATTACTAATTTTTGGTGAGTGGATTCAGTAGGGAGAATTGAAGTGTCGCATACCAAAAATTAGGTCAAGGTGAAAGGTCACTGTGACCCCAAAATCAGAAAATTATTAAAAATAACATGTGTTTGTGTCAGTAGATACATTAGGGGGACACGGTGTGTCACATACCAAAATGTAGGTCATGGTCACTGTGACGCTAAAATCGTGAAATTGTTAAATTACGGGGAGATGGTTTGTCATGTACCAAAATTTAGGTCAAGGTCAATAGTCAAGGTCACTGTGACTCCAGAATCAAAAAAATCTTGAAAATTGCTTTTTTGTCAGTAGATACAGTAGGTGGACATGATGTCACGTACCAAAATGTAGTTCAAGGCCAAACGTCAAGGTCACTGTGACCCCCAAAATCATGAAATTCATTAAAAAAACATGATTTTTTGTGTCTATTGACGGAAGACGATGAGTCGTGTACCAAAATTTAGGTCAAGGTCAAAGGTTAAGGTCACTGTGAACCCAAAATCAGGAAATCATCAATTACAAGCGTCTAGTACGTCATTCATAATCCAGCCGTCGTCCATTAGAGAATATCCGCGTCCATAATCCAAAGACCTATTCCATTTTCCACATAACAGTATTAGCACCAAATTCAAAAAGACAATCATAGTATACATAAACATAGGCTTGTTTCCTGCAAGAGAGAAGCGGTCAACAGTTTTCAATGATGCCGGCAAGACATCATGATGTTCCAAAAATATCAGATCCGTATCGCTGATCAGTATTCTTAATCCATAATATTCGTTATAGAGTCGTCATCTAAAAAAAAAAAAAAGATGTATCTCAGTCACGCTTTGATTGTGACTGTTCATATGAATACCATGAGGATCTTGAAGTACATGGGTTCATACGGCCCCTAGCCCCGGGTTAAGCGGAATTAGACACAAGTTACGAAACGTAGCACCATAGATCTTGCACGCTACGTTCGTATTTTGCTATCAGCATGCGATATGTATCGCCAAATTTTGAGTGGAGGCGCTTGGTGGAATAGCCCTGTTTTATAAGTTTCTGCAACAATGTTTTGTGACGTTGATTAAAATCGTCACATTTAACACAGGATCTAGCAAATGCTACTAGGCGAGATATGTATACGCCATATGCAGGTCCCGCTGGAATATTACTGTCCAGAAAGGGATAGTTTACGATGTCGAAATTGTAATCATCTCTTTTGTCATAAAGTCGACGAGAGAGAATGCCCACTTCATTTTTATAGAGATATAGATCTAAATAAGATGTGCCTGTAGGGCTATCTGTAGTTTCCTTCAAATCCAGTGAAGGTGGATATATATCCTTCACTGCGTCATTTATATAGCGATTATCCACAGCGAGAAGATCGTCTATATAGCGTTTGGTGAATGAGAAGGAACGGGCTTTGAATGGATCGGTTTTTGAAAGCGCCTGCATATATTCATAAGAGAACAGATACAGGTCGGCCAACAGGGGTGCACAATTAGTACCCATTGTAATACCTATATGCTGCTGATATATTCATATGCCTGTTGAAGACGGGGTCATGTAATGCGATGTTGCATTCTGTCCATTCATCAATTAACATTTGTTGTCCATGCAATATCTCTAGTCTCAAGGTATAGAATGGTATCAAATATCTTGCTCGCATGGCGAAGAGGAACCATACATCAATTTGTCAAAGGTCAAGGTCACAGTCCCCCAAAACTGAATCAAGTTTAGCGGACTCTATGTGTTGGGTTGGAATATTCAGAGTTATCTCCCCTACATGTATATGGCATTTGTCCTGTGGAGTTGTCTCCCTTGTTTGAAACAGCTACATTTAGTTAAACTGTTGTGAAATAAAAAACATAACTTTCACTAACTTAACGGGAGAGGTTTCCTTTATGAGCTTTATACCTGTTTATCAACTCAAGAACAAAGGTTGACTTCATCACTTTCTTCTTTCATGAAAAATTCTCTCATCTGAAAGGAATCCATTTGCGGGAAAACTACCCTTTTCTTGTGTTTGACTATTGTTGATTTCATTGTGGGATATGTGAGCTCTCGGTTCTTGCTCCAAGGTGACCCAGTTTCCAAGAGTTAAGCTCATTTTAGTTTATCATTCAATTTTAGATGTGATATATGCTACATTCGCAGAAGCACAAAATTGTAGACCTTTCTCTGGATTGCTAGCTACCAATTGGAATCAAGGCTATTAAACAACCTTGAAATTTGGACATGTGGTTATTCTTATGATGTATATGGATGGTGAGACATTAATAAATATCTATCTACATACGTGAGCAATCTCTTGAAACTTGATCAATCTATTGGGACAAAGCACAAAACTAATCATGCATGGGTATGACCATACATTCTTAATATGTTTTCTGTTCGGTTCAACGTCTTCGTATTGTACGAAAGTATACACCAATTCAGGGTCTTATCTGAAAATCACGATACTCACTGGCTTGGAATTATTCGGAGTATACATTTGTATCAAAATCTCTTTTTCTTCATATGTCATAATTTCAATATATGTTCCTAGCTCCAATCACATCCTTTGGGTGGTACGCCATAGTAATATCTAAGGTTTAAATTGATGGGTATATGTATTTTCATCTTTTGATGAATGCATATTTATTTTGAGTTCCTCACAAATTCTACCTGTTAAAACATACATTATTGTTTAATATCCTGCAACACCCGGTTCAGTATATGCTGGACCGCATTTCTTGCCAATCTCAATATTTCTATATGCCGGTATTGGCGAAAATGCATGTAAAAAACTGCATCCAGAGGTAATTTTAATTATTTTTTATATGTTGTGCAGAACGGAATGTGTTCTCTCAATTTTGGTGTCGTCGGATGAAAATTTAATTACATGTGATTTATATTTACCGGTACATCTTTTTCATATCTTGCAGAAGCAAATTCGGAAATTGCCGTACCTCGTGTCAATCTCGATATATTGGCACAATTTTGGATCTTGAATTTTCACCATTGTAAAATGTTTAATTTGAATTGTGAAACCATATACATTTTCGGGTATAAATTGTATAACCTTCTATCTTAAATTCCAAGTTCGGCATGTACCGTACTGGTCAATCCAATGGTTTTCTCGATTACAGTGAGTGAATAGGGTTTAACGTCGCTTTCAACATTTTTTCAGCTATATCACGACGGGGAAAAGAAGGGAGGGGAGGGGCATGCAGGGGCAGGGGTACCTACTTGTAACAGAGCAGATCTAATGCTGCCATTTTATAGTGCTGTCCCACTGAAATATCATGCCGTAGGCAGACATGACACCCCACTCAGTCACATTATACTGACACCGAGCGAACCAGTCCTTGTTCTATCCTCTTAATGCTGAGCGTAAGCGAGGGAGCAACAAGTTCCATTTTTCAAGTCTTAGGTATGACCCGGCCTGGGGTCGAACCCAGTACCTACCTTCTCGATTACAACTTAGGGTGTCGACGTAGTTGCTCAAGTTATACAGGCAATATGTATGCAGGTTTTCTTATTTTAAATGCCGGCTGGATGCGTTGACTTCATCTAAAATCCAATTTTAGATCAATGAATGCATGTTATACATGGAAGTTGTGGCCACGAAAAGGAGAGTGATATGTGCACAAATAACATCCATATTGTGCATGGACAATTGGGTAGCACGTCGAGAAGTCGTACAGCGCGATTTTCTACCTCTTCACAAAAGCGCACAGCATCACATCGAAAAGGGGCACAGTAGCAGTTATGAGTGCGCTTTGCATTTCGACCTCTGCTGAGAACGTAGAAGAAAATTACACGCTGATCACCATCAGGCGTAGTTTGAGTACAAAAAGTTTTTGAAGTTTTGAAGGGACTTAGATCACTTGAATTACTTATTATATTTTATCAACTTGAGAAGTTCCATGAGAAAAAAAACAGATTTTGTAACGGAGTGTACACGTGCCCGGTTAATGATTTTTGCAAGAAGTACTTGTCCGTAAAATGTCTTTTATTTGATGACTGATTCTCAGATTATAAATGCAAATGAAGTTGTATAGCATGGGATATAATGCAATATAAAGACAAAACCTTATAATAATCTCTTTGTCATGTATACCAAGAAGAAATAATCATGATAACTGAAACAAATTATATTCTAAAGCCTACCGATATCAGATTAGTAATTCATATTCCAAGACTTGTATATATGTAAGATGGATTGAATTTTGATCAATATTGTAGTTTAAGGGCCTCCTACGGCTTTCGCATCCCATCAACTTTAATTTCACGGTAATTTCTGATTTCATTCAAGATGTTTACAAACGCTATATTTTAAAATAAATAAATAACACAGGAAGGAAGCAATCAGAGATTGCTCAATTGTATGCTCCCCCCTTCCACTTTAATCCGACACTGCCCCGCCATTGTTCTGTTCTTTATTGGTTGGTGGAGGCCTAATTTGGATAATTATAAAAATTCTGTTTCAGTCACTTTTTTGCCATGCCTCACATAATACATATTCCAAATATCAAGCAACAAGTGATAATACGATGCTTCGATGCAAGATGGTCGCCAGGGCTTTCGCCAAATCCGAAAATGTGACCTGGTTATGAGACCTACATTCCTTGGGAGTATATTGTGGTGAAATTATGAAGCGATCAGTGAATTTTGTACCCAATTCACTGTTTTTGGGGCAATTTCATACTTCAGGACCTATGTTGTCTGCTTTGGAATGTAGAATAACATATAATATAGCCATTTTCCTGGTTCAAATCAGTTATGGACTGACATCCAGCTTGGACAAATAAATATATCCCATTCACTTAGGTTTAAACAAAGGGCCATAACTCTTGAAAATATAACCGAAAACAGAGAAACTTCACTGACCACATATCATGCGTATTTCATACTTGTTCATACAATATTAACCGAGATCCAGCCCTACAAATCCCAATTCACAAAGATTTGAAGAGAAAAGGGCCATAACTCTTGAAAATATAGGAGAAATGTGGAGAAACTTCACGCTGCACAACTACAGGGCACTGATCACATATCCTGCAAATTTCATAATTGTTCATACAATATTCACAGAGATCCAGCCCGGACAAGTTCCAATTCACAAAGATTTGAAGAAAAAAGGGCCATAACTCTTGAAAATATATGCGAAACGCGAAGAAACTTCGCGCTGCACAACTACAGGGCACTAATCACATATCCTGCAAATTTCATAATTGTTCATACAATATTCACCGAGATCCAGCCCGGACAAGTTCCAATTCACAAAGATTTGAAGAAAAAAGGGCCATAACTCTTGAAAATATATGTGAAACGCGGAGAAAACTCACGCTGCACAACTACAGGGCACTGACCACACATCCTGCAAATTTCATAATTGTCCATACAATATTAACCGAGATCCAGCCCGGACAAGTCCCAATTCACGGAGAATTCAGGAACAAAGGGCCATAACTCTTGAAAATATAAGCGAAACGTGGAGAAACTTTACGCTGCACAACTGTGGGTCATTGACCACATATCATGCAAATTTCATACTTGTCCATACAATATTAACCAAGATCCAGCCCGGACAAGTCCCATTCACAGAGATTTCAGAAAAAGGGCCATAACTCTTGAAAATTATACAGGAACTCGGAAAAAACTCCACGCTGCACAACTACGAGCCACTCGCCACATTCCATGCAAGTTTCGATCCTGTCCATCAAATATTAACCGAGATATTGCCCGGACAAGAAATTCGGACGGACAGACGGATGGACAGACGGACGGACGGACAGACGGACGGACAAAGCGATCGCTATATGCCCCCCCTCTAGTTAGAGGGGGGGGGGGGCATAATAAATAAATAACAAGGAGAGAGCGGAGGGAGATATAAATAGAAGAGAAGAAGAAGCAACTATGTACAATTTCGTCCGTCAGTTTATCGGTCAGGTTATACTGGTAAATAGGTGTTCATTATACATTGTAATTGTAATCGCGTGGAGGATTCCTGCGTTGTATATTGTGTAGATTGCTTTCAGAATTCTGTCGCCAAGTTATGAGACGTATGAAAGAAATTCTCCACTTTTATCACGAATATTTTTTGGTATAACATCTCACTCAGGCAGATTCTCAAGCGATGTGTTAGTTAACGTTTCCTGTTTCCAAAGAATTAAAGAAACTATGTTATTGATACCGTGCTGGGTATTCATTCATCAATAAAAAAAAGTGTTCTTTTCCCACACTGTTAAACATGTGTGGAGGATCTAAACACATAAGCTACGCGCATACCTGTCAACACTTTTTCCACACGTCATCCCGCTAAACATGTGGTTTAGTGATTTGGTGCTTAGGGTTTGAACATGGTTATCGACAGTTCCCTACTAAACATGTTTAGCCATAGTGCTCTGCTAAACACGTTTAAATCCTAAACATTACATCCGGGGAACATGTTTAGCCATTGGATGTGTGGAAAAAGTGTTGACGAGCATGCGCGTAGCTCAAGTGTTTAGCTTCTGAACATGTTTAGCAATGGCAGTATGAATGTTATGTTCTTCGACTTCATATTCTTTGTCTCCATGGACACACCATGCACCCCCTTCTTAGTGCCAAAGCACACAGCTAACTGCTGAATCTACTTTGGTGGAGAAATCAGAGGCCAACAACAGACTGAAATAAAATAATCCATAAATTTATTGAGGAAAGTAGTCATTAGGCCACAAGTTTGACAGCACAGTTATCAAAACTAGCCTTAGATATAGTCAAACTGGCTCATTTAATATCTCCACAACAGGTCGTTTAAACTGCTTCTACATAATCAGGGGGAACAACTCAGAATCATGCCATCAGGTCGAAAAAGTCCTTAACATCCACAACTACTGTATGGTGACAATTAAATCAATTGAATTCATTATAAATCCGGAGACTATGTAGTTGCGCTCACAAGAAAGTTGGTGGAAACAGGTTGTTTGAAATGCTTCTGATATACATGATGAAGGGGAACAACTGAGCTCAGAAAAATGTGAATCAGGTTGAAAAAGTCCAACACATGCACAACCACTGTATGGTGACAATAATGTGTATTACGTCGTCAATTGAATTCATCATAAATCCCGAGACTATACATGGCATGCAGTTACACTGGTCTGCTTTGGAATGTAGAATAACATATATGTAGCCACTTTCCCCAGATCGGTTAATTGGAAATGGAATGATTTTAATTGGTAAATCAAGGCCTAATTCGCAAAAATATGACAACTCTGCTTAAGTCACTTTCTTCACCTTGATTCAGTTGTATAATGTATATCCTAAGTATCAATCCAGCCTGCCCTGGACAAATATATATATTTGAGGTTTGAGGAACAAAGGGTCATAACTCTTGAAAATATAACCGATATGCAGAGAAACTTTACATTGCACAACTATCGGGCATTGTCCACATAACATGCAAATTTCATACTTGTCCATACAATATTAACCGCGATCCAGCCCGGACAAGTCCCAATTGACAGAGATTTCAAGAACGAAGGGCCATAACTCTTGAAAATCTAAGCGAAACACGGAGAAACTTTACGCTGCACAACTATAAGACACTGACCACATATCATGCAAATTTCATACTTGTCCATACAAATCCAGGAAATCCAGCCCGGACAAGTCTCAGTTCACGAAGATTTCAAGAACAAAGGGCCATAACTCTTGAAAATATAATACTCGGGAAGGACTCGATTCGCACTTCTGATTTGGTCTTCAATTCTTCTTGAAACTTCAACCAGGCTTTAACGTCCAGATCCGCAAGGTCTGTTCCCTTGAATAACATAAGAAAATAAGAAGGTGTGTCAATTTTGTGCCAATTTGCAACTCCTATTTGGATAGCTTCAAATTTAACTAAGCAAATATTGAGAAAGATCAGACAAATGGAATGTGTAAAATATATGCTTAATGCCTTCAAGGGCTGTTCCAGGAAAAAGAACATGGGGGGAGAGATCCCCAACAACTCACGCAACCCATATGTCCAATGTTACAAGCCAAGTAGCTAGCAGGTCCTCCGCCAAGTAGCCTGTTTGAGAGCGTACAGCATATACGCTTCCAATATCTCCTTAAATATAACTTGCAAAGTGGATATATGTATGTGAAAAGAGACGTTTATCTGGAATTGTTGAGACAATTTGAGGAGGTTTGGGAATCAGTAATGGGTAGTGTAAAACTGAAATGTAAGTCTGTAGTCATATATGGGTTTGCGGATGGTGAGATTTATAAATCGATGGGAGGAATGGATCAAGATATTGTGTTCACAACACATATGTGCACAATATGGGTGAGTGAAATCCAAAATGGTCAATGGCAGCCATCTTGGATTACATAATGAAAATCAATACCAATGGCTGTCTAGCTGATGTGAAGCACCTTCTCAAGTTTGACGTCAATGGGATGAATGGTTCTCACGATACCGCGTTCACATGATGCAGGACAGACGGAATCCAAGATGGTCAATGTCAGCCATCTTGGATTACGTACCTCAGTGAAAATCAATACCAATGGCCATCTAACTAATGTGAAGCACCGTCTCATGTTTGAAGTCGATTGGTTAAGTTGTTCTTAAAATATCATGTTCAAAAGATGCAGGATGGATGGAATCCAAGATGGTCAATGGGAACCATCTTGAATTACATACTACCTCAATGAAAATTAATTGATACCAATGGCCATCAGATTGATGTGAAGAACCTTCCCAACTTTGAAGTCGATTGGTCATATTGTGCTCAAGGTATTGCTTTCACAAGATGTGAGACGGGTTGAATCCAATATGGTCAATGGCAGCCATCTTGGATTACTTACCTCAGTGAAAATCAATACCAATGACCATCTGACTGATGTTAAGAATCTTCCCAAATTTGAATCCAATATGGTCGATGGCAGCCATCTTGGATTACGTACTCGAGTGAAAATCAATACCAATGACCGTTTAACTGATGTGAAGCACCTTCTAAAGTTTGAAGTCGATTGGTCGAATTGTTCTTAAGGTATCATGTTCACAAGATGTGGAATGGATGGCTAGCATCTCCAAGTCCTCCCACCACTCTGTGGCAGAGGACAAAAAAAAACAAGTAAACAGGTAATAACAATGTTATAAGTGCCTTCTTTAGTGGCACAAACATTAATGGATGAATGGTACACGTGCCATCGTCTTCCCTTAATGTATACAGACATAAAATCATGATTTTTAGGAATTTCAGGATTTGAGGTCAGTGACCTTGATCTTTGAACTTAACCTACATTTTGGTAAACGACACACCCTGTCCCCCTACTGTATATACTGACACAAAAAATATATACTTTTAACAGGGTTCATACCCTTTGTGTAAGACAAAATTCCAGGACTTTTCCAGGTCCATACAACCTTTTTACAGGACCTTTAACTGAATTTTCTTGGACATTTTTTAACACCTTTTATCATGTTTCATTCATCAAATTCAACAATGTTCATTAGAATGAAATGAATATGTATTTCAACTATCATATTTCATACAGATCTGACTAGATGGAAGAATAACTTCAGTTTGTTAGAAAGAAATTCCAGTAATTAATTGTGACAGATTTTTTTGGGGAGGGGAGCGGGGGAGAGGACAATAAAATCCAAGGACTTTTCCAGGACTCTGTACAAATACTGTGAAAATTCAAGGAATTCCAGGTCCTGGAATTTATTTTCTCAGAATTCAAGGAAATCGAGGAAATCCAGGGCCAGGAGGAACCCTGTCTTAATGATTTCTTGAATTTGGGGTCACAGTAACCTTTGACCTTGACCTAATTTTTGGTATGCAACATCTTTTCCACCTACTGAATCCACTCAAAATAATTAGCAATTTTCATTAATTTCCTGATTTTTAGGCCTGACATTAGACCCCTGACCTTGAACTACATTTGGTATGTGACACATCGGTCTCCCTTAGGGTATCCACTCACCAAATCTTGGAACTGTAGATAGAAAATTGTCAATGATCAATGAATTTTGGATTCTTAGGCCACAGTGACCTTTGACCTATGATCCGACCTCAATTTCAGTACACGACACATCATTTTGACGTAGTGTTTCCCCTCACAAAAAATTGCAACTGTGGATAGAAAATGGTCACAGGTATAGAACGAATATGAACGATTGAGTGGATTTTTGGTTTTTAGGCCAGTGACCTTTGGCCTCTGACCTTGACCTCCATTTGGTATGGGACATCTTTTCCCTTCAGGGAAATTCACTCACCAAAAATTGGAACTGTGGATAGAAAACTTCCCCAGATATAGACTGGACACACGGGACGGACAGACGGACACTCGGACAGACGGACGGAAAGCGCCATGATCACAGAATATGTCTGCCTTTTGGGTGGATGTATAAAAATGGAGATGAGGATCAGGGTAGGTACATAGTTTTTGGAGCTCCTTTTGACCTCATTGTAGCTTGCACACCCAATGTCAGTTGAAAGGCCAGTGCATTGGATCATTTGAGTATAAAAGGACTATAAAAATGTCATTAAATGTCGGGACTATTGTTCGGACAAGGTTCAGTTTGCAATTGTCATCATCCAATTATCAAAAAAAACCCACTTAGTTGCATTTGTATAATCCTTACTAAAAACAATCAGCAAATGAACTAAAGAAAAACAAGCAGCCAGAGGATGCTAGGTCCCCCGCCAAAATGGCAGCAATATTTATAAGCGCTGTCGGTTTCAGAAGATATTCATGAGGATGGCAACAGCTACTTCACAGGCGTAAGAAGCAGAGGGGTCTTTCCACCTTCCCAGGTTTTGAGATCAACTCCGAATGGCTGACTGAATGTTGATTGCTACTGTAATATATTTTCTTTACCATGTAGCATGAAAATTATGTAACCGAAATGCAACCCCAAGAGACAACTCATGGCATATTATCTGCAAACTAAATTTGACAAGAATATGAAGGCATCCTCAACCTATTGCCCAGAAACCAAATTTAGACTTTGCCACAAGGAGTCACCACCTGTAGGTGCAAGCAGGCAAAACACAATTCCAAATGACATCTCATGTCATGGTATCGGCATATGAACTTTGAGACTCTGAAGAGGGGTCCTCAAGTTATTGCCGGTACTAGATGCCCACCGGTGTTCATGTTATTTGGGGCGGGTCACATATGAATACAAAATTTGAGAATAATCTGATGAGCAGTTGCCAAATTATTGCCCGGAAACAAATTTTTCCACCAGGAGACGCCACCTGTAGGCAGAAGCGGGAAAAATACAACCCCAAGGAACATGGTATCGTGGGGACATCTGCATACCAAATTTGAGAAGAATCCGATGAGGGTCTTCAAGTTATTGCCCAGAAACCAAATTTAGATTTTGACACCAGGTGACGCCACCTCTAGGCGCAAGTCAGTGAAATGCATTATCAAGCGACATCTTATGTCACGGTACATTCATACAAAATTTGAGAAGAATCCGATGGTCAGTTCTCAAGTTATTACCCGGAAACAAATTTGTGATGTTGCCACCAGGTGGCGCCACCTGTGAGTGCAAGTGAGCGAAAGGCAATCCCAAGCAACAGCTCCTGGCATGGTAAATGCATGCCAAATTTGAGACGAATCCGATGAGCCGCAACGTTTCTCATGTTACCCAGAAAGGTACATGTACATATGTAGGATATTTCAAAGGAATTCGACCCAGTGTTTCTAAGTTATCACTTGCAGCATGGAATAATGGAATGAACTCTAGTGGCGCCACCTCCGGGTGGATTTTGCTGAAATGCACCACCAACGGTGTTTTGTCGCAGGGAATGCATTTACCAAATTTCAAAGAAAGCCGACAAATTGTTCGAAAGTTATCTCTCGCGAAGGATTTGAACAAACATGAACGGACATGCATTAAAGATTGGAACAAGACCCAGTGGCACCACCTACAGGCGGATCTTGCTGAAACGTAATACCAGCGACGTCTTGTCGCAAAGAATGCAGATGCCAAATTTCGGAGGAATCCGACAAAGCATTTAGGAGTTATCGCTTACGCAGTATTCGCACGGACATGCACTAAATATAGGAACAAGACCCAGTGGCGCCACCTAAAGGCGGATCTTGCTGAAACGTAATACCAACAGACGTCTTGTCGCAAAGAATGCAGATGCCAAATTTCGGAGGAATCCGACAAAGCAGTTAGGAGTTATCGCTTATGAAGCATTTGCACGAACATCCACTAAAGATTGAAACAAGACCCAGTGGCGCCACCTACAGGCGGATCTTGCTGAAACGTAATACCAACAGACGTCTTGTCGCAAAGAATGCAGATGCCAAATTTCGGAGGAATCCGACAAAGCATTTAGGAGTTATCGCTTACGAAGTATTTGCACGGACATGCACTAAAGATTGAAACAAGACCCAGTGGCGCCACCTACAGGCGGATCTTGCTGAAACGTAATACCAAGAGACGTATTGTCGCAAAGAATGCAGATGCCAAATTTCGGAGGAATCCGACAAAGCATTTAGAAGTTATTGCTTACGAAGTATTTGCACGGACATGTCCGTGCATGCACGGACAAATAGAAGCAAGACCCCAGTGGCGCCATCTACAGGCGGATCTTGCTGAAACGTAATACCAAGAGACGTCTTGTCGCAAAGAATGCAGATGCCAAATTTCGGAGGAATCCGACAAAGCATTAAGAAGTTATTGCTTACGAAGTATTTGCACGGACATGTCCGTGCACGGACACGTAGAAGCAAGAACCATTTTAAAGTCCCCGGCCGCGTTGCGGCGGGGGACAACAAGAACCATTTTAAAGTCCCCCGCCGCAACATAAGTAACTATCAGCATGAGCTATAAACATCCAGTAAAGATGTGAGTGCAGGGCTTGAAATATTGAAAATCACTAACATGACATTTGTCCTGCTAGGCAAAAAATTTACAGGATATACTGACTTTAAGCAGGACATTTTTTTCATCAGGATGTTATCAATTTGAAATCAGACTATATTATGTAAATAAATTCCAGAATTAAACCATTAAATAATTCTGAGTTTGTTTTAACTTTATCCCAAATGTATAACATTGTTACCAAATTAATAATCATTGGGGAAACAAATCCAATATGGTATGCCGGTGTAAGTTAACAAAATCGTGTATGGAGCATCCATTCTAATTGATTCAGTCATAGTATAGTTGTACAGAACATCGTCGGCGAGTCCTCCTCGTAGTCTAATCAGGACCGATGAACGTGCTATTCAGCCTTTGTTGCGTGTAACACCAGCTGATGTCGACGAACTATCTTTTGGTACTTGAGGAACTGTTTCGCTCTGATATCCATCTTCGGGCTGCCTTGTTTTCCCCCAGAAGAAGTGAATCCAAATTTAAACAAACCCACCATCTTTAGACAGCGAGACAGGAAATGACAGATTTGATTTACCACATTCCTAGTAGTCGTTCAGAATATGGTAGCCTAGCATGAGAAATATAGCGTAGACGAGCTCGATGAGCTAGGCTCTGCAGAACGGGGTTTCTTGAAGAATGATGTGACCCGCTGCGGTCAAATGAAAAATGTTTTAATCTTATCCTGCTAAATATGTCACAGGGAAAGCCCAGTCGTAAACAACAATGACAGTGGATTTTTGCAATGGAAAAACGTAAAGCGATTTTTCGATCGCAGAAAACACTAAAAATTATTTTCTTCTAATCGCTTTGTTTCTCTGTCTGCCTGATGCGGAAACTGTCGGACAATGCCGGAAAATATTGCCGGACAAGTCAATTTTCTGTGGGACATGTCCAGCAAATAGATTTCGAGCACTGCAATGAATACCGGTAATCAATACTTAATAATTCAAGTTATGACCTGTACTCACAAATTCTGCATCCTGGAGGAGGGGACAAATCTCAAAAAAGATTCTTGACCGAACCATCCCTGACTGACCAAATTGCCTCTCGCCTGTTCTTATGGAGAATTCAGAAAAACTTTTTTAGTAATGGCTTGGCTCGGCTTCCTTCTTTTTAGAGTTCCTCATCGAACTTTTCTTTCGCCTCCTGAACAGATGATATAGCTAAAATCAGGAAAGGTACACAGGTAGAGAAAAACAGCATGGTCAGAGCAAGTAGAGCATTCCGGAAACCTAAAAGTATTTCAGTCAGTTCACGCAATAATTTTCTGGATAAGAAAAACTGCATGTCGGTCGGTCCAGAGAAAATTTCAGCTAAGTTGACACAATTTTTTCAGTAGACCACTATCTCAAAAATTAACTTAGCTTCAGCTACTCCGGAAAGTTTAGATTGTCAGAATCGAACAAGTATTGAGCGAGCTATCAACAAATAACCTACCGAGTTTCCGTTTTTTCAGTCGAATTAAAAAAATTTCAGTGGAATACGCCGACCCACAAGGATTCATCAATAAATGAATATTAATAACTCATAATGTAATTCAAAAAATTCAGCAATTAATTCAGCATTCCTTCATTAATTAATTCAATTACTGCAATCATTCCCAACATAACCACAACTATAACTCCAACGTACATGAATAATAACTTCACAGAGAAGCGGATGACTAGTTTGGTTATTGAGGAGTCCCTCTCTCCCTTAGGCCAAGAAAAAAAATATGTCTGTTTCCGGTTACCCGACCGAGTCTAGATAAATCGTGCGACTCTAAAAATTTTATCAGCAAATTCCAACGAAATCTACCAAGGCCGCGTTTTACGACAACAACAACAACAACAACCGTAAAGCGGCGCGCCCACAGTCAGCATACCGTAAAGTGTGACTGGAGCTGACCGCATGGCATGGCGGCAGGTTGACGATCTTTTCAGGAAATAAAGCACCTACTTCTAGGTCGGGATTCGAGAAATCAGCAACCCGATTACGCTTCAGTCGACTTGATCATGTTTACCAGGACAATTTTAAACATATTCTCCATCAACTTCGAAAGAAATCTACTGATTTGATGGCTTGAAATGACGTTTGTTAAAGAAGTGTTTAGCGGACACGGCAGCTTGCAAGTGGTGTTCGTTTTCAGCGAAATCGGCGACGACAGTCAAAGCTAGTCGCCGTCAAAGTCTAACCGACCGGTACCATTTCTCCGCTAAAAAATCCAAAATTTCCCCAACTTGTTTTATTATGAATGCATTGAAATAAACCCCCAAGATTCAAGCAAGTAATAATTCTTCTGTTTCCGAGAAATGGCTTGTTCAAATCATTGTACTGTTGTACAGCCAGGAATCGCGTCTCGCTTATAAAATTGTTCGAATTAGCTAGTCGCTGGTACAAACCTCCATGATGTTCAAATTAATTTCCCATTTCATTTTATGTTGTATATGTCAATTTTTTCTTCAGGCTTTTCCAGAAAATAAGTACACTCTCCCTATGGAAGGCACTGAAATTCCACATGGAATTTTGTATTTTTCACAAAAAAATTCATCATTTCTGGGCGGAAATCCTTGAAATATATTGTTTTGCATATCAAGTTAATAAATTAAAACGAGTGAGTGAGTGAATAGGGTTTAACGTCGCTTTCAACATTTTCTCAGCTATATCACGACGGGGAAGGGAGGGGAGGGGGTGAGGCAGGGGAACCTACTTGTAACAGAGCAGATCTAATGCTGCCATTTTATAGTGCTGTCCCACTGAAATATCATGCCGTAGGCAGACATGACACCCCACTCAGTCACATTATACTGACACCGAGCGAACCAGTCCTTGTTCTATCCTCTTAATGCTGAGCGTAAGCGAGGGAGCAACAAGTTCGATTTTTCAAGTCTTTAAAAAATTAAATTAAAACGATACTCGTTTTGGTGGTAAACAGCAGTCAAACACATTATTGGCAATTCTCATTTCCATAATATCAGTACAATAACTGGTTTCAGCAGAACTTATTGAAATATCAAGATTTGCTGGATCCAGTAGAGATAAAAATACCAACAATATATTTTGAGGGTATCTCATCCCCCCCCCCCCCCCCCTTTATCTTTTGGGGGATAAGATCTTTTGAATATCTGAAAATATGGGGGGATGTGTCCTGGGAGAATATGTTAAAGTGGGTCGGAATGTTATACAATCAAGAATTTATTTGTAGACCATTGTATATGGGACAGGAGTACTGGACATCAAAATAAAATTTATTTCCAAAATAAAATTTTTTTTGGCCCTACCTACTCTATTTTTTTCTGGCCCGTAATCGGAAACAGACATATTTTTTTTTTTGGCCTTAATAATATATACCTGAGCTAACACCCAGTTTCCGATACTAGTACACAGGCCTCAATTTAAGGTGGTAACCTGTTATCAGGTTGCCTGGAGGTTGCCATATGAAAAATAGTGGTAACCTATTTTCAGTTCCCCATAATTTTGACTAATAATATGACATTAGGTTAATAATTATGCAATAGGTTCCCACAGGTTACCAGTGTAGAATTCATGATAACCTGTTGAGAGGTTACCATCAGCACTCCTTAAATTGAGGCCTGAGTACATATTTACGTCAAACCCAACGTATCAATCGTGTTACTAGCATTACTTATACATCGGTAACTACAAAGATCTAGATGTGCATATCTCTTCACTATTATCGAAGCACTAATCTCGCAATGTAAAGCCCCTTTACCGACATAGCAACGTTTACCGGCTCTTACTAAAGGACGGCGGAAAGGCAGGCCGCCGGCGGAAAGGACGGCGGTGGATAAAAACATATGTTACAAGGCTTGGCGGGGGATAATTTGTGCCTAGATGTATTACTTGTGTAAATTTTTTGCTGCACCCGCCTATGCTTTCATACCTGCTCCCAGTCGGCCGCCATTTTGATTTTCCGACATTCATGTGACCATACGACGTTGTGGGTACCTGCAAATATATGAAATCGGTATAAATGTACACAAGTAATACATCTAGGCACAAATTATCCCCCGCCAAGCCTTGTAACATATGTTTTTATCCACCGCCGGCGGCCTGCCTTTCCGCCGTCCTTTAGTAAGAGCCACGTTTACCTCAAAAAGTGAAAACGTATGTACTACTAACTAGGTCAACCCCACTAATGACAGATTTCCAGCACTGACACTTAGCCAAATTATGCTAAACTAGTTCATAATAATTCTTACGTGAATGTACAATCAAATACGAAGGTAGTTCCTACCTGAAAAACACGAAGAAGAGCAGTCGAGTCAGTTAAGTTTACTTCGTAGTTCGTTCACAGATCGAGCGCCAACAACGGCTTCCGCCCCTCCGAGAGCAAAGAGCGTCGCACAGTTGTCTGGTCTGTCATAACGCATACAACAAACTGGGGCAAAATGTGACATGGTGAATCGACTACACTACATTACCTTGACATATTCTAAGTAGTAGCTTTGTTCCAGACATCGTTACACGCTCCCGCCCCTTGTTTCACCAACAAATGCAGAAGCAGACGCTCACAAAAAAAACCACGTGAACTTATTAGCCAATCAGAATATCGATATACAGAGGGCGCTGTTAATTTGCCCGCGAATATGACTGACAATTTTGACATGTTTAGCTGAAACATGTCTTCATCATCCGCTTGTCAATGTCAGCATCAGTCGTGTTTCAGCTCCACGTCAGAGGTTTATTCAACACGTTTAAAAGCTAAACGGGTCTCAAAATCACATCCACTGGCGTTTAACTTGTTGAAAATTGTGCACTGTAGGTCTTCAAACGGGACTTAAACACGTGGTAATCTAAACCTGTTTAGCTATTTAGACGGATATAGCTCCATGTGTTTAGCCATGAGACACAATGAAGCTAAATACGTTTAGCGAAATGACACTTCATAAAACACGTTGATGTGTGAAACGTGTTTAACATGTGTTTAAAAGCTCCACGCTGAGTTTACAGTGCATTGTGAGTGAAACGTTTCTACTTCTATAACGTGGGATAATGGATGTTTCAGATCCACAGAGTGCGCAGGGTCCCCAAGACAAACTGTCAGGCTACTGGGAACGCACTCGGGCACTGATCCTGGCCAACGAGGGAGTTCGATTCAACCTGTCACCTTGTCTGGATCAAGGAGGTTGGAAAGGAAGACCTGTAATGACAACCAAAGCAAATTAATGCAATACTGACATATAATTCTTTGAGCAGGTATACAGGATTCAAATCGTGGTAGCGTACAATCCCTGCAAAGAAGATCCCTACTCTATGAATTATCTGTACTCTTATAGTTATCTTTAACCGAAGTTCAATAGAAAATATATACAAAATAAATATAGCCCTAGCTATAACGCGAGCAGGCCTGGTCACAGCCACAGTCTGGTCACGACCGGTTCTCTCATGGATGGGCCCAGCTTCTATCTTCCTTCCCCAGGGCTTTGTAGTAGGATCCAGCGTCTATCGTCCTTCCCCAGATATACGTGGTAAGGTCCAGCGTCTAGCTTCCTTCCCCAGGTCTTCGTTCACTCCCGTATGGATGAACACTGCGTCGTGTCTCGTCTTACACGACCTGGTCCTCCCGTGGTTATGTCCGACGTGTGTCTTCCTTCCCCCGGTCTTCCTCCCTCGGGTGGTATGGACTTCTCGTCGTCGTCGTGTCTCGTCTTACACGACTAAGCCCCTCCAAGCGTTGATAACCATCAATGGATGCGGACGGCCTGGGCACGACAGTACTATCACAGTACAAAGGCTTCTACGGCACCGGCCCGTCTCTCTGTAACACCGCAGGACTATGCAACTGCACGGCTCACCACAGTAGCAGACAGCACCCCTCGTAGGAATACACCCCCAGGCTTCAGCGACCCCGCTCACGGCGACTCACTCCGCGGCCCGGCTCCAAGGACGAATCATCAAGGCTAGAGTTCACGGCTACACGGTCCACATAGGATCGGACATCGATAACACACGGTGGATAGGCAGGCACCTGGTCTAGTAACCCTCTCCCTATACTACTGTATGGGCACCTGGAATCGGCACCCTCCTTCTATACTACTGTATGGTCAACTGGTATAGGAACCCTCCTTCTATACTACTGTATGGTCAACTAGTATAGGAACCCTCCTTCTATACTACTGTATGGTCAGTTGACCCTTGAACCCTCTCTCTATACTACTGCAGGGTCTTCCGCAATAGATGGGCATCAGGTCTAGGATTCCCCCTCTATATACTACTGTATGAGACAGTAGTAATCTATCATTGGCCGTGAATTACTCAATATATGTACAGGGTGGTGAGAGACTGTATGCTTATGGGGCCGTGAATGGATAATCGTTTATCGTACGATTGCCTGGGTAGATGTATATATATCAAGCTATAGGCTCGAACCTATAGCTTGTGGGTGTTAGCGTGAATGTATTTCAACCCGTGGGTTGTGGTTTAAGTACATGTGTGCATGAATAATTGTTTATGTAGGAACGGTGTATGATTTGTTGTAACTATATCTTCTTCACAGGGACTCGCATCCCTTACCAGATACAGCTTAATAGATACACGAACCACAGCGCAATCTTTGAACAACTGTACGATACGGTTGAAAGCAAAGAGAGATGCGGCTAATGTATGGCCATGCTATCGACTCTAACGCCGTTAGTTAATTCCCAGAGCTGAGCCCGTACTGGCGTACGGTAGAGAATAAGAATAACCATTGGCGATAAACGTCTATACTCTTAACTTCCAGCGCAATATCCGTTCAACTGTGCAATACGGTTGAAGGCGGGTAGAGATCGAAGCAGAGTAAACACAGCCCGGACATGTGAATGTAAGTGTGTGTAAATGTATGCAATGATGATGCTATAATATTCGGCGGCCTGGTCCCAAATTCGGCGGCGGCACTTATTCGGCGGCGGGTTTCTCCGGCCCGGCAATGTACTGGATTCTTCTCCCCAATATATTTGGCGTGTGCTCTCACCTCGATGTTTCTGCTGGTCTGCCTCGTTTCAGCGAGAGTCCGGCTTATATAGGGCTACCGCTCTTCTGCGGATAAAGGCAGAAACACGTCGTCGAAGATGACAGCGCCCTCTTTCTTGTCACTTACAACATTTCCCGATCAGTTTATCTGGACTTCGCTGGATAAATATGGCTATGGAGGAACAAACCATAATTCATAACGGACGTAACTGGTAAATCTCAGCTTCCAACTCCCTCTAGTTAATTCATACGAAGACCGCAAAGTTCACTGTCCCTCATCTACATATTCACCGAAATCGACTTCCGCATTCCTGACTGACGTCATTTTCAGCGAAGCGAGTGGGCTTACCAGAGTCCCTTCCACCGTCCAGACTGATCGTTTGAGATAACTTCGCCGGGATTTCGAGGCATTGTCTGTCTCCCGGATTATTATAGTTCATTCTAGGCAAATTACAGCGTTGAATTCCATCAGGTAAGTCAACCGCACACATAAACACAATGTAACTTTCGATTTCACAGTAGTCACGTGTCAGAACACAAGCAGTGGCTGATTAAAGGGGATCCCAAGGGGTGGTTGTCATTCTGCACTTTCGTTACACTACCCCCGCCTTCGAAGATCATGACGCCCTCGTCATGGCTCTCGTCACGCTACCAGTAGCACGGGTGTGCAGAATGGAACATATGTACAACGTATATACAACGGAATTACAGGACGACGGTCTTCTTGACTTCCTGGCCAAGTCGTCGTTACCTGCAATGGACATCAGGTCCACAGCAGGCCCACAGCTGTCTGTTGCTGGAGTCATGCATCATGCATCTGAGGCAGTAAAGCCTCAGAATCGCCCATCCTGTGTTCGTCGTCCACAGGAGTACTTGGAGGTCGGACCTGCACCACAGGTCATCCCTCGACGATCACGGTCATCAACCACATTTCTCCGACCATACGGTCGTGCATCTTCTGTCCACTGGCAGGCTAAAACGTAGTCATTAAAACGCCCCGGTCGCTGGATACGACGTCCACGAGTCGTTCGTGGAGGACTCCACCTCTCCGGCAAGGCCATCTGCTCTTCCGGAAGTGGCGACTCGTCTTCAACAGGAGGATCCGGCGGTAATCCAACCTCGTAATCTGCCAATCTCCTAGGACGACGGGTTCTCCGCCCGCTTCTCGTCTGCCGAGGTGCTGGAGATCTCACTGCGGTTGGATGCTCCACCGGATATGGAAAGACCCTCGCAGACTCCGAGTCATTCTCAGACTCGACATCACCATCATTCTCTGTGGACTCAGTGGTCTCACTGTCCGACGTCTCTCTGGGGTAGAAGGGCTTAAGAAGATCATGATGGACCACACGGAGGCCACCAGCCTCGTCGGCGATGCGATATGTCACATCAGTCAGCGCTTCTCTCACAGTATAAGGTCCTCCCCACCGGTCTCGTAGTTTCCGGATCTCCCCACGCTTAGTGGCGGAAATATACAGGTAAACCTGATCACCAGGCTTGTACTTGTGGGGAAAAGCTCTCGTATCGTAGATACGTTTCTGCCGCCTCAAGCTCTTCTTCGTAGTCTCTCGGGCAAACTCGTGGATCTCGGCCATCTCATCCCGGAGATCTTCGACCCACTGCGTCGGCTCTACCTGCTGTTTCGGAGGCGCTCCCAAAGTCAGGTGCGACGGCAAGGCGATTTCCCTCCCAAACACCATCATGTTTGGGGAATATCCCGTCGTCTCATGCACGGTGGCACGGTATGACATCAGTACCAACGGGATGTGCAGGTCCCAGTCGTCCGGGTGACGGTCAATGCTGGCATGCAACATCTGGGCTAAGGTCCGATTGAACCGTTCGATCATGCCGTTCGACTGGGGGTGATAGGGTGTGGTCCTTGTTTTCCTCATTCCGAGTATACGGCACATCCCCCGGAATACTCTGCTTTCAAACTGACGCCCCTGGTCAGAGTGGATGGCCATTGGTACGCCAAATCTGGTCACGAAGTGATCCACTACAGCTTGGGCAACCGTTGTGGCTTCCTGATTGGGTAAGGCTACAGCTTCCACCCAACGGGTGAAATAGTCTCCAATGACGACTACGTATCGGTTTCCCTGACCGGTTTCTGCCAATGGCCCGAGAATATCAACAGCCGCTCTATCCCCTGGACTTCCAGTCATCTGACCGCGATGAGGACCTCTGGGCTTCCATCCCGCCAACTTCCTGCGATTGCACACGTCGCAACTCCGGCACCATTGCCGAACATCGGTCTGTAGACCAGGCCACATGTACGCCTGCCTCACTTTTGCCAAGGTTTTCTTCACCCCAAGGTGACCACCGGTAACACTGTCATGACACTCTTTCAAGACTTTCCGTCTGAGGGAGCGAGGGACCACCAGAAGCCGTCGTTTCACTTCTCCCCGAGCATTCACCCATCTCCGCACAAGCAAGGATCCACTCATCTCCAGTAGATCGAAGGCACCCCACAGGTTCTTAGTTACGGGTCCATATTGACTGATGTCCTCTCTGGCTGGTCGACTGCCCTTCTGTACCCATCCCAGGACAGGCTGCAAGTCTGGGTCCGCGGCCTGAGCTTGACTGAAGTCTGCAGTCGGCGGCACAATCTCCGTAACACGGGCAGCTCCCTGGACCTCGGAACCTGACCGTCCACACTGCTTGCACGGGATTCGGCTCATGGCGTCAGCGTTTCCGTGCTTTCGTCCGGGCCGATGCTGGATTTCAAAGTCGTAGACTCCGAGAGCTTGTATCCAGCGAGCCAATTGTCCCTCCGGTTCTTTAAACCGCATTAACCACCTCAGGGACCCATGGTCAGTGCGCAGCAGAAATTTTCGGCCAAACAGATAATGCCGAAAATACTTGACAAAGTACACGACAGCCAGAAGTTCCCTTCTAGTCACACAGTAGGCACGTTCTGTTTTGGACAGAACCCTGCTGGCATAGGCTACGACCTTCTCCTCCCCGTTGATCTCCTGGGACAGGACGGCCCCAATGCCGAAATTGCTGGCATCTGTGTCCAGGATGAAGGACTGTCGGAAATCTGGCATCATTAACATAGGTGCGGTCGTCAGCTTTTGTCTTAGGTGGTCGAACGCCGTCTGGGCGGTATCATTCCACATAAATACCGCCTTCTTCTCCGTCAGTCGATGAAGAGGGGCTGCTACAGTCGCAAAGTCTCTTATAAAACGCCGGTAGTACCCACACAGGCCAAGAAAACTTCTGACATCCGTCTGGGAAACAGGCGTCGGCCACTCTCGTACAGCCCGAATCTTCTCTGGATCAGTACCAATCCCGTCTTGGGTCACTATATGACCAAGGTAGAGCACCTGTCGTTTCCCGATGACGCATTTCGAGGGCTTCAATTTCAGGCCGTGTTGTTGCAGCCTCTGGAAGACTTCCTCCAGTCGTTGGATCATCTCCTCGAAGGTCCGGCCAAAAACTATTATGTCGTCGAGGTACACCAAGCACGTCTCGAACTGGAGGCCTGCCAAAATTGCCTCCATTAATCGCTCGAAGGTTCCTGGAGCATTACAAAGCCCGAAAGGCATGGCCCGGAATTGGTACAGGCCCCGTCGAGTGGCAAAGGCGATCTTACATCTGTCTTCCGGGGCTACCTCGACCTGCCAGTACCCCGACATCAGGTCGAGCGTACTCCACCAGCAGGCACCAGACAGAGAATCCAGGGAATCGTCGATTCTCGGCAGGGGGTAGGCATCTTTCTCCGTTACTTTGTTGAGGGCTCGGTAATCAACGCAGAATCGCATTTTCCCATCCTTCTTCCGTACCAGGACAACCGGAGCAGACCAAGGCCCATTAGATGGCTCAATGACTCCCCGCTGCAGCATGTCTTCAACCTGGTCGTCTATTATTCCACGGGCATGAAGGGGTGGACGTCGTGGAGGAATCCGGATAGGTGGCGCATTCCCCGTCTTGATATGATGTTGCACCATCGTTGTTCGCCCCATATCACTGTCATCCTTGGCAAACAAGTGGGCGAAGCGAGTAACCAAGTCTTCTACAGCTAAAGCTCTCTCAACCTCTAATCCCTCACTGGACTGTTGAACTAAGGCCCGTAGGTGCGGTGGACATCTTGCGGTTGGCACCGTTGCCTCACCAGAGGCTGGACCATGCTTGTTCAAAGGCTCTGTAGTACGTGGAGCTGAATTATTCACTACCTCCACTTCAGTCAAACTACCACACAGAGTGCCGGCTTGTACTATGGCAGGGTCAGTGGACAGGTTAAGGAGCCGCAGGATAACCTCATGGTCACGGTCAACTTCGGTCAGGGCTCTGGCCACCATGGTTCCAGTCTTCTGTGTGAACTCGGTGATATTCTCCACCATGCCAACCTCTCCCGGTAGAGCACCTCGGACTGTCCCCGTCACCACCGCCTCAGCTCCCGCTGGGATAGTAAACGTCTCCGTTACAGACACCCGATGGCATTCGTGGCTCCCCACGACCTCACACTGGGTATATCGGCCGCCATACTTCACCCGGTGCTTCTCCGTATCAATCGCAGTACAGTGAGTACTCAGGAAATCATAACCCAGGAGGGCATCCACGGTCAGTGTCCCAACAATCATCGTCTGAGTCCGGGTAGTCCCATCTATCGTGATCTTAAAGTCTGCTTCACCCTGTAGTGGCATACACGTACCATCGGCCATACGAATGGACGCAAAGGAGGGACTTCTCAATGCCGGCCTAAGTCGAGGACTCAGCTGGTTGTACACTCGCACGTTCAAAAGAGAAACTGATGCACCTGTGTCGACGCAGCACCACAATCCTACGGATCCCATCTTGGCCGGGAGATACAATCCGGCCTCACCAGAGTTATTCACCGTACGAGGTTTCGGTGGAGGTTTCGGTTGTCTTGGGGGTTGATGCTCATCCGGCCTGCGCAACTCAGGACAGTTCACCCGGTAATGGCCGTCTCTTCCGCATGACGAGCATCCTGACGTACGATCATGGCTGTCGTATGGTTGTTGACGGTCACGTCTATGCCCCCATCTGGACTGGTATCGTCCTGGCCGTTGTGGTCTTGGTGGTTCACTGCCCTCCTGAATAACCTCCTTTAACCTCTTCACTTCTTCCCGCAACCGTTGATTCTCAGTCTCATCCTTTTCAGGGGGTGCGGCTGCCTTATCTCCCTCTTCCGGGGCAGTGGACTTGGCTGTCGGCCAGGGTTTCCGACGCTGGGAGATCTTGAATGCCTCCAGTTCCACGGCCGCATGTACTGCCGCATCCAAGGTTTTAGGCCTAGTTTGCCAGACCTGAAACCTCAACTCGTCACCGATGGCGTCCAGGAACTGGTCCTTGGCTAGGGTATCCTGAACATCGTCTCCGGCGTCGGGATAGGCCAGCTGTGCCAGGCGGATTAGTGCTTGAGCCAAGCCCGGAAGATCTTCTTCCCTCTCGCGGTGTCTAGACCTCAGCTGTGCCTTGTACATATCCATCTGATTAGGCGGGGCAAATCGCTTCTCCAAGGCTTCCTTCAAACGGTCGTAGTCGGTACTGCCTGGTGCAGACTTAAGGCTGGCTAACACCTGTTGCGCTGACCCCCTTAAAGCGACGGCTAGGTATTGACCCTGCTGTAGATAGTTCCATCCATTGATCACGGCGCAGTGCCCGAAGTGAGCCAAATAATCCCGCCATGGCGTGGTACCATCGTAAGTAGCGGCCTTCACCATTGTCTTCGGCCGTCTAGGTTCCCCCATGGGCGTGGACGACTGTAACGGGTGGTCCCATGAAACTGAAGGTGGTTCGTCCAGGCGTCTTCCTGGCGGTGATTCATCTCGCCTCGACGTCGTCCCCGATGCGGCTCCGTCTCGACCCCGTTCCAGTCCGGCCGGCCCAGAATGCGTGTAATCTTCTGCCTTCGGTGGAGTCATCTCCTCACTGGCACTTTGATTTCCCAGTATCGTCGATATCTGTTCCATCATGGCGGACACCGCTGTGCATAATGCATTTGAGACATTACGCTGGTCTTCCACCTCTCGTCTTAGATCAACGTCAGGCTGTTCATCTGCTGGCTCGCGCCCCCTCAATCGATCTTCGGTAGACATCTCCGCTGAAGGTCGTGGCGCCTGGTCGGCCGGTGGTGTCAACAGCTCCGCTTCCAGTTCTTGCGTGGACAAGTCAAGAAGATTTCCAAGGGCCCGAGTAGCTGTAGTCGATCGCCCGGAACCTACATCTCCTCCCGTGTTACGTCGTTCCCGATGACTCGGCGTTGTGGAAAACTTCCGTTGGGCTCCTCTTTCGTCAGGTGGTTGGCTCATGGCTTCCCACTGTCGCAACTTGGCGACGAAATCTCCACTCCTATTCATGGTTGTCTGGGCCGGATCTTTGCTATCCGCCCAGCTTGGTCTCCTTTCCTTCGTCTCCCAGAAGTTGGCCATCCCACCGCTGCCACCAGTTGAAACGTTTCTACTTCTATAACGTGGGATAATGGATGTTTCAGATCCACAGAGTGCGCAGGGTCCCCAAGACAAACTGTCAGGCTACTGGGAACGCACTCGGGCACTGATCCTGGCCAACGAGGGAGTTCGATTCAACCTGTCACCTTGTCTGGATCAAGGAGGTTGGAAAGGAAGACCTGTAATGACAACCAAAGCAAATTAATGCAATACTGACATATAATTCTTTGAGCAGGTATACAGGATTCAATTCGTGGTAGCGTACAATCCCTGCAAAGAAGATCCCTACCCTATGAATTATCTGTACTCTTATAGTTATCTTTAACCGAAGTTCAATAGAAAATATATACAAAATAAATATAGCCCTAGCTATAACGCGAGCAGGCCTGGTCACAGCCACAGTCTGGTCACGACCGGTTCTCTCATGGATGGGCCCAGCTTCTATCTTCCTTCCCCAGGGCTTTGTAGTAGGATCCAGCGTCTATCGTCCTTCCCCAGATATACGTGGTAAGGTCCAGCGTCTAGCTTCCTTCCCCAGGTCTTCGTTCACTCCCGTATGGATGAACACTGCGTCGTGTCTCGTCTTACACGACTAGGCCCCTCCGTGGTTATGTCCGACGTGTGTCTTCCTTCCCCCGGTCTTCCTCCCTCGGGTGGTATGGACTTCTCGTCGTCGTCGTGTCTCGTCTTACACGACTAAGCCCCTCCAAGCGTTGATAACCATCAATGGATGCGGACGGCCTGGGCACGACAGTACTATCACAGTACAAAGGCTTCTACGGCACCGGCCCGTCTCTCTGTAACACCGCAGGACTATGCAACTGCACGGCTCACCACAGTAGCAGACAGCACCCCTCGTAGGAATACACCCCCAGGCTTCAGCGACCCCGCTCACGGCGACTCACTCCGCGGCCCGGCTCCAAGGACGAATCATCAAGGCTAGAGTTCACGGCTACACGGTCCACATAGGATCGGACATCGATAACACACGGTGGATAGGCAGGCACCTGGTCTAGTAACCCTCTCCCTATACTACTGCATGGGCACCTGGAATCGGCACCCTCCTTCTATACTACTGTATGGTCAACTGGTATAGGAACCCTCCTTCTATACTACTGTATGGTCAACTAGTATAGGAACCCTCCTTCTATACTACTGTATGGTCAGTTGACCCTTGAACCCTCTCTCTATACTACTGCAGGGTCTTCCGCAATAGATGGGCATCAGGTCTAGGATTCCCCCTCTATATACTACTGTATGAGACAGTAGTAATCTATCATTGGCCGTGAATTACTCAATATATGTACAGGGTGGTGAGAGACTGTATGCTTATGGGGCCGTGAATGGATAATCGTTTATCGTACGATTGCCTGGGTAGATGTATATATATCAAGCTATAGGCTCGAACCTATAGCTTGTGTGTGTTAGCGTGAATGTATTTCAACCCGTGGGTTGTGGTTTAAGTACATGTGTGCATGAATAATTGTTTATGTAGGAACGGTGTATGATTTGTTGTAACTATATCTTCTTCACAGGGACTCGCATCCCTTACCAGATACAGCTTAATAGATACACGAACCACAGCGCAATCTTTGAACAACTGTACGATACGGTTGAAAGCAAAGAGAGATGCGGCTAATGTATGGCCATGCTATCGACTCTAACGCCGTTAGTTAATTCCCAGAGCTGAGCCCGTACTGGCGTACGGTAGAGAATAAGAATAACCATTGGCGATAAACGTCTATACTCTTAACTTCCAGCGCAATATCCGTTCAACTGTGCAATACGGTTGAAGGCGGGTAGAGATCGAAGCAGAGTAAACACAGCCCGGACATGTGAATGTAAGTGTGTGTAAATGTATGCAATGATGATGCTATAATATTCGGCGGCCTGGTCCCAAATTCGGCGGCGGCACTTATTCGGCGGCGGGTTTCTCCGGCCCGGCAATGTACTGGATTCTTCTCCCCAATATATTTGGCGTGTGCTCTCACCTCGATGTTTCTGCTGGTCTGCCTCGTTTCAGCGAGAGTCCGGCTTATATAGGGCTACCGCTCTTCTGCGGATAAAGGCAGAAACACGTCGTCGAAGATGACAGCGCCCTCTTTCTTGTCACTTACAACATTTCCCGATCAGTTTATCTGGACTTCGCTGGATAAATATGGCTATGGAGGAACAAACCATAATTCATAACGGACGTAACTGGTAAATCTCAGCTTCCAACTCCCTCTAGTTAATTCATACGAAGACCGCAAAGTTCACTGTCCCTCATCTACATATTCACCGAAATCGACTTCCGCATTCCTGACTGACGTCATTTTCAGCGAAGCGAGTGGGCTTACCAGAGTCCCTTCCACCGTCCAGACTGATCGTTTGAGATAACTTCGCCGGGATTTCGAGGCATTGTCTGTCTCCCGGATTATTATAGTTCATTCTAGGCAAATTACAGCGTTGAATTCCATCAGGTAAGTCAACCGCACACATAAACACAATGTAACTTTCGATTTCACAGTAGTCACGTGTCAGAACACAAGCAGTGGCTGATTAAAGGGGATCCCAAGGGGTCGTTGTCATTCTGCACTTTCGTTACACTACCCCCGCCTTCGAAGATCATGACGCCCTCGTCATGGCTCTCGTCACGCTACCAGTAGCACGGGTGTGCAGAATGGAACATATGTACAACGTATATACAACGGAATTACAGGACGACGGTCTTCTTGACTTCCTGGCCAAGTCGTCGTTACCTGCAATGGACATCAGGTCCACAGCAGGCCCACAGCTGTCTGTTGCTGGAGTCATGCATCATGCATCTGAGGCAGTAAAGCCTCAGAATCGCCCA
>JAVTVY010057263.1:0-30568 GCA_036873755.1 Hanleya hanleyi | reverse complement strand
GCTGTGCCTTCGTACGTCCAAGATTCCTCCGTATTCTCGGGTCTGAATGTTCGATGTCGACGAATTCTTTCCTGTAGAGTCATATGGTTGCTTTTTAGTCGCCAGACGTCAATTTTTCCTACCTCTTGCATATCGTTCCATTTGTTATGCAAACGAGCCTATCATCAATGGCATCCCAGGTTCGAGCTTTTCGTTTTCAGTATCTCTCCGCAATTTCAAAACAAATAAAATGGCGGCTCTTGCTTTGGGAAATCTTTGTACAGCATCGATCGTGCTGCCATCTATGCAGTCCAGACGCAAGGAAGACAACTCTGACGGGGAATCACAACTCTGGTTGCCCAATTTCTGGTTATCTCCCATGATTTGAAAATTTCCCCTGAATAGGTCCGAATTTCCGCTCCAGTTACGTCAAAATCTCCGGACAACACTTCTCATCACTGTAATCAAAGGGCCAAGACTCCAAATTTCACTGATCGGCACCACTTGAGGTGGCAAATTTTAATCATGTTTTTTTTAGAGGAACATGTATGTAGAGAACGTGACGGACGTGTGACATTTGCCGGAACTATAATGACCTCAGCTTGATCCTCGCAATATGCTAATTTTTTAGGTCAAAATATCTCCGATCTGATCAGCGTATCGTACTTCATCTATAAAAGTCCATGCCAAAGCGATCGCCGCAGCATAAGAATTTCCTTCTACATTAACTCCCTATTCTTCAACATCGCCATTTGCGAATTTACTGAACACCAGTGGGGATCCGTGCATGGGAAGTAAACCGGAATCTGATTGGCGGTTTAAAAAGGGCACATTCCGTGTTGATTTATTGGTGAAAAATTACCTTGTTATCAGTGACCCCTTAGGGTGATAGTACGGGCTCAATCTACGGTAGCTGTGTTTGATAGCCTTTCAGAATACGATGGATATATTAATGCCGAAGGTATAACGTACTATGGTATCATTGACGATATTCCACAGGACCTGGGTTAAGTCAATATTGTGATTGCAGTTTTGTGACATGTTAACACGGTGGAAAATGAAGTTCTTGGTCGGCCTCGGACCTCACATTTATTTGTTCTGAATTCGAACTTGCATTCAAAAAATAGTCCTTCGTTTGGCCGTTTTTCACTATCTGGCGGTCACATAGTTCATTATTTTCCACCAGATTACTCGACAGGGGTATAACACCATGGCTCTCAAATATTTGTGTCCAATATACCGCTCAATTCAATATGTTCACATGAACAGCTACAATCAAAGCTTGGCTAGGATATAAATCATCACATGTATCACTTCCGGTTCCTGTGATGTTTTAGAAATATGCAATCAGTATAATTGTCTGTGGGGTCATATGACTCCTTGTTAATGTTACGTTTAATCTGGTCCATGATAACAAACCACATGGTGCATGACGCGATATACTAAAGATATAACTCAATAGTGTCATTTCGAAATTCATTTTACATATTCCACAGAGCCTGCCTGGAGTGGAGGATCCTGTCCATGAGAAAGTATTGTCAGTGATAACTCTGGTCGGTTTATCCTTATCGATATTCGGCCTTGGAGCGACAGTCTTCTTCTTCCTATTGCTCGGGTTAGTTCTATTGTAACCGTGGACATCTGTGTGGGAATATTATTATTGAAAGAATAGTTAGCCCCCCCATTAGCTACATAATTTCCATTAACTTTGAGGCAAGGAAGCTGAAACATGTTACATTGTATCATCAATATCAATACATTGTATTGGAAAATGTGGCAAATTCCAAGATGGCGTTTCCGCTGACGTAATATTCTAACAATAACAAATTTCGCGGAAGGTATGTCTGATTTGAGATAAAATAGTGTTGGGCATTTTACGTAGGAATTTGTTTTCAATAAATACGATAATAACACAACTTTCCAGTTACACCCTCATGTCATATAGTTGGAGTTTAGCCATGATATTTTGCTACCATGTTTATGCAATTAAATCACAATTACCCAAATATGATAAAATGCTATAAATGCACGAAGTTACAACTCTCAACGTTTCTTAATTTTGAAGCACTAGAGACAAGTTCCCTGGCTGAATTACACGTTGACGAATGTTTCGTTCTACACATAGTGTGCGTATGTTACTAATGTTTCTAAAATCATCTCTGTTTGTTTATGGCCACTGTACTGCCAAAGTTTTGGACGGAATACTCGGAAGAATCCCAGTGTCAGTGAAGGTATATAAATATATATATAAAAATGCCATCTTACGCACATGGGGACAGGGATTTTTTCCCGGAAGGTTGTGAAACTTCGTCAGGATGGCAATAGGGTGAGGGAAGTGACTTAAAATCAAACAGAAATCCAAAAGGGCATTTAACCCCCAGTGTGGACCGGGAACACCTATTTTGCACTGAGATATATGTCATCATTGCACGGCTAAAGCTTTCTAGAAAGTTGGTTGCGCGCTTGAAGTTGGGTATTTTATGCAACCATTTTCGGCCAAAAGGTTGTAAAATGTATTCATGGTAGCTGTGACATCTGAGAGAGTGACTCGACACAGAAGAAAGAATGGCGGACATTTAACGCCCATTGAGTGTCAGAAACATGGAATTAACATCAGCATAACGTGTACTTCTATTTATCGCTACTGAAAGTACGTAGGATGGTTTCCAAAGCGGATTCCGAGGAGAGGAGGGCCTGAAACGGCAATTAACGCCGACTGGGTGCACGCATCATTAAATTTAAATGTGCATGGTTCAGCTCTCCTGTACTAAATCATTTATACTTCGGTTCTACATGTATTACATGGGAAAATATCATTGGATACGGAGGTTGAATTAATTAATCTGATCACATTCTGCAGCGCTCATGCTCAGATTGGTCGATTCTCTCCGTCCGAAGGACGCGGTTTATGCTAGTTTAAACTTATCTTGTGTTGGTGTTTCCGCCCAGGCCTCCTCTCCCCACTGAACTGTTTTCTGCTGCTTCAGGTCGTAAAAACTTTGAGAGCTTGTACATTTGCCTTTATAACTTATCGTATGAGGGTCAATTTGAGCTTGTTGCATCATTCTCGGAGAAGAGCATCATAGTGTGAAAGTTGCGGTCTTCTAAGACGACAGGGCTTGTGCGCGTGATCTATAAGATGGTGTAACGCATTGGTCGTCTCAAGACACAGGGATCGTCTTCACAAAACCTTAAACAATAATAGATTCCAAAGGGTCCGGCTTCTAAAGATACCGAAGTCTTGACAACGTCTTTAAATGAGAGAGGACACAACGAAAACGTCTGCTGAATATTAAGCCGATTTATTGTAGATTCAGTCCACCTAAATTAGGAACGACCGGCACTATTTGGCAGGCAGACTAGGGTAACCACATCACATCCAGACTATTCTGTAGTCAGTCATTTTTCCGAAACTGGAGTTAGCACACTATTATTGGAAGCATGAGCTTCTATGATACATGATGGCACTTGCCATCAGGGAGACGTGGTGTTACGATCTCCCTGTAATATGCCGTTCATTCCTTTTTATACAATTCTAATGTCAGTTTAACCCGACAAGGATGTACTTAGCTTAAGTACTATTTGGACAGACATATCACAGAACTGTCACATTGCATACCACAACCATCAAACTGAAGGTTAAATCATTGTACTTACATAAACGGTTTATATGTTCAGAATTGATTCTCACAAATAAATGTGGTTAAAAACATTCCTCCATACTTTTAACATTCCAAACAGGATACTGAAAATGTCAAAACAAATCAAAACATCTACCGGGGTATTACGACGCTATAAAACCATACAGGCAGGCATCATGTATGACATCAATACTTGCAACATTTATTTGTAGAAAACTTATTATCATAAGATGCTTATATCTGAATAACTTGTAGAAAACCAATTATCATAAGATGCTCATATCTTACAATAGGTAAGTTCGAGACGAGGATGTAAATGAAAAGTTGTGTTTTTTCGTATTTCTGCAGAATTATTGCCTTATTCTACGTAGAAGTATCTAATACTATTTTATATAAAATCAGATAATTATTTACTAATTTATCAGTCGGTTTCAGCGAAGAAAATTGCACATCTAAAAATTCGAATTATTGAACCAAAAAATCGTCCACAAAATGTCTTAGTTTTAGAATATGACGTCATTGTGACGTTTTCCTAGCCATCATCTGGGATTTTATCACATTATCTGGTATCCCATACTACAGGACTTGCCTGACGTTGGGTTAATGTCTGGCTTTTGTAACAACATTATTTAACCTGTCAGCCGCCAGATTTTGAGAACAAAAAACTAGGCCGTCTGCGTTACGTGTTATACCAGCAAGCAAGTCATTCTTTTATAAAAAGTGAGCCAATGAGAAAGCTCGTCTTAATTCCAAACGGAGTGGGTAGAGACCAGTCACTGAAATGGAGGCAGCTGAAACAGCTCATTTCCACTATCTGTCAGTACCTTGAGATGACAAACAGTCATAATGTCTACATTTTCTGGTAGTTCTGAAACCAGATTTATAGAGTGTCTAGTTTCAGCTTCCTAACCTCAAGCAATGACAATGACCAAGCTACTGGAATGCTGTTGTTGGTATACAAATGACTTCTAATGATCTGATGTAGTGAGCTAGAAATAATTAAACAAACGGAAAATCTCATATCTCATTTATTTCTTCTTTTGCCTGAGGGGTTTGCTTTCCATCACCATTGTGTTCATTGGAAATTGAAGGTCATTTTCAGGACTTGATTTTCATTACTGTCAGGATTGCGTTACCATAGCAACCGATAACCAACCGCTTCAATTCCGAACCTTAGACAAATCGATTTTTGAAAATAGTGATTAACACGTGGACACTTTGTGTCGCATATATAGTCGTTAATTATAATTGCATATCTCGAGGAATGTAATTTGTTGACGTCACAATAGCTCATTTGTATAATATCCGTAATCACAGTTTTATACCTTAAGGATGTCCGCTGCTGGTAAATCAAAGTAATTGACTTTTTGAATAATATGTGTTGATGCATTCATAATTGTGTAATATGAGGACAAACAAAGAAAAAAATATAGGTTGGTGTGCATTTTTTAGCTGCAGGCAACGTTAAGTCGACTGACCCATGCTCCACTTGATAACCCAGAAAACATAGGGATTAGCGCATATTCATAAAAAATAATCTAAATAGAATTTAACTTTTCTTCTACTCTAACTGTTTGAAGATAATCACAATGTCTATGGAAATTTATCAAATTGAATGGATATTGCTACGCAAAATTCTCGGTTAGAAAACTTTTGAATTAATTCCCTATCTCTTAAAACGGGAACGGGAGATAACCTACTGAGAAAAACAGACAAAAAACAGAGAAAATGGTCACCAAAGCCCAAAACCACCAGCGGGCTTACTTAAACTGTCTCTGCAACCATTTGAAGTATTTATTCTAGATGTTGAGGGCTACTAAAAATCGCCCTAGACAGATGTCGTGGTTGAGTCACGCTCGATTATAACTGTAGATTTGAATGTTCACCAAAGATACTGTTCTAATTGTTGGTTCATCATGTTTTCAGGCGATATCGTGCTGGTGATCATAGAAAGGCCTTCCTCAATCTGGCGATTTCTCTTCTCACAACTTGGGTTCTGTTTTTGATTGGAGTGATCCTTAGTGAAGAAGAACTCCATAATAAAATGGGCTGTCATATTGTAGCCATCCTTCTCCATTATTTCCTGGTGGCCAGTTTTATGTGGATGTTGGTAGAGGCTGGGATTCATTATCTACGTTTCGTTGAACCACATAAGGCTAATATAAACTGGTTCATGCTGAAAACCATGATCCTTGGATGGGGTAAGTATATGTATATTTAGAGATGTGTTCGTCTGAGAAATTCAATTTGAACTTTCAAGACAAATTATTTATTTTGAACATATTTTATTTGAATTATTGTATAAGTAGTTTCAGTGAGTGGTTGTAACACAAGCCCATATGAGGAAGTTTTGACTTTAAAGCTCGTTCATTCTTAATCACTAAACGTAGGGTGAGTCTGAATAATGTCCACTGGTTGTTTTTTGTTTTTTTTTAATTCACATAACGTTATAAAAGGACTTCATCTCTGCACTATATCCACCCAGGGTATGTTTTATTTATGGATGAAAATATATCTTTGATGGGTATATCTCGTGAAGGGAATTTATTGCGTAAACAGATAAATGAACAAAACCACAGGTGGACATTTTTTGGCTCACCCAGTAGACGATCTACTAGGATACTCCCTATAGTTTGGGGCATCATATTAATATATCAGTACCTTTATAAAGACGAAAGAGGCTTTTTCTCAGGTCGACTATACGGTAAGAAAGATAGGTACAATTTCGATATCGTTAACTACGCCTTCTTATACAATAATATCTTAGAATTAAACGCAACATACTATATGACAGTGGTAAAATATGCCAGTGAGCTGACAATCAGTCAGATAACCAACATTCTGACAGCATATGTAAAAACATCACAAAAACAAATAACTATCCCTGTCATTATTCGTATCTCAGCCACGCTTTTATTGTAGCTGCTCATGTGGACATCTTGAATGACGTGACCCCTCGACCCCACATGACCACATGACCCCTAGCATCGGTTTGAGCGGTATTAGATACAAAAATCCTAGAGCAAGAATGAGACTAAGAGCCGTATTCTTGGTGTTGCTATTAACAGAATAGAAGCGCATCATCATCGAAAATTTTTGATCGCTTCTCTCTCACAAGGGGCTATCTTGTGTTATTGATTTTATACCTGTTTGGCGTTTAGTTCTAATATTGCCTTTTAAATTAGTTCTTTCGATTATGGACTCGGAAATGATCCTACACCGAAAACTGGCTATAGTTGATCAAAGACTAGCTACATTTGATCAAAGAATGGCTACAGTTGATCAAAGACTGGCCACATTTGATCAAAGACTGACGCTTGTAGATGTTGCGACATGGCGAGATTTACATGAGAGTTGTGTATCGAAATATACTTGTTCAGACATGTATGTTTCCTGCATTTCCACTTCACTCCAATGAATTGTGCGAATTTCTCCATTCAGATATAAAACTAGTATTGAAAACTGGTGGAATTATATTAATCAGTAGCAGATATCCCGTGAAATGAAAGAAACGATTGTTTGTTGCTATTAGTGCATTTCGCTATTTTATAGGAATCCCGCTCATCCCCGTGGTGGCGGTTCTATCCATCAATAACCAGCTTTACTACAGAGGCGATGGGGAAACTACGCCAAAATTGTAAGTTTTGTAATCCGTCAACTAGCTTGATGTACAGTCATTCTCTTAATCTCTCGTATCTCCACATATACTGACTTTTACATCTAAGTTGTTGTTACAAATATGTCTATAAGTCGAAGAGGATGGTTTGAAATTAGGACCATTTGTGTAAAGTTCAGTTTCAAATCGGAGCTAATCGTTGATTTTTTTACAAGCCCCAAATTGAAGAGTTAATTAAACTTATCTGGCATCGGTTATTTGTGAGTTGATTCCAACCCTCTCCACTAAGTATTTTCGGTATCCCTAAGGCTAAGGGTCTAATACTTCTGATACAGTTCATTGCATGAAGCTCTATATGTTGAAAGTGAAATAAAATATTGTTCTGTCCCTTGGAGTGGAAAAACGCAAAGAATCTAGTCGTATATTTCTGATGAATCGCCGTTTCAAATTTACTCCTGCTCCTTGAGTAGCTTCAAAATTGGGCCGATATAGTCAGATGTAAGCTCATTTCCTAATTAATCTCCGTCTTTTAATGATTTTGATCTTGTACGAGTTTTGGTGCATAACGCAAAAATGGCTGCCGCTTTTTTTTTACCAACATACTTTTTATACGCCGGCCGACAGACGAGGCAGTAAATTGCAAGCACGATTTCTGTTCGTCTATCCGTTTGTTACCTTTTCTTGTCCATGCGATCTCTCTAGTTCCAGGTTAGGGAGTGTTACCAAAGTTTGGGTGTACCTTACCTTGAGACAAAGATTATACTGGTGTTGTGCTCGAAATGTCAAAGGTCAATGTCACTTGAGCCACGATTCTGCAAGCAAATGAAAATTCTCCAATTCCAGATTATAAATTGTTATCAAACTTTGGGTATACAATGCCCATGGAGCAAAGACGAGCTCAATTTTATGCTGCGGTCAAAAGGTCAGGTCAAGTTCACATTGGAGAATCAACTGTTCCGAGTTATGAATTGGATCAAAACTTTAGGTCTGCCTTGGCCATGGGACAAAGGAGAACCCTTTTTATTATCAGGTAAAAATGTCCGACAAAGGGTCAAAATCGCCTTGGTCAGAAAATGCAAGCTATTGATTTTGATTATATTGATTATTGTGATTGGTTAAATGTGTGTCAATCCGTCCACCAATATGTCTGTTTAGTTCTACTCCCAGAATATCCTAGGCAAGCCATTGGTCGACAGCGGTCACGTGCCGTTGGGATAAAAACACATATCAAACTGCACTGGCTGACCTAATTGACTGCAGTTTGTAATGTAAACAAACATGGCAGCTGGAGTGTTCTGTCAGCGACAGAACTGGAAATAAAGAATATGTCGGATATCAACTTTGTAAATCCGACCGATAGTATGTACGACTGTTCCTGGAATATCTGGAAAAGTTAGTGTACTGTGACTGTGAGTAACAGTTGACGAAAGCCGCCTGACAATGACTTCGCTTCGACGATCTCGACTCGGTACGCTCACATGCGCCGGTACAATGTGAATGATGTGGAAGTTTACCCCTGATATTCGCGTTTATTCTTATTTGACGTGTACAATTTTAGGTTACACGAATCAAAATACTGTTAGCACACAGAAAACATTCTTAGAATACGTTGTTTAATACAAGATTGACCATTTTCAGACGTTTTTTGTTCGAAAACTGTGCCGTCTTTTTCGCCGACTCGACCCCAGCTCGGCCGATCAGCCGAAGAGTTGGCGATCAGAATCTAGCGCTGTACGGTCTTTTGACTTATCATTTCGAGCAGAAGTCATCATTTCTTGTCTACAATGCTGATTCCGAATATTTCAAAATATTTGACGCGTCTCTAACCGTTTTTATTGTCACTTTTGTCGTATTTGATTAGCAAGTTTTAGACCCACTTTACCTCGCAACTTTCCCGAGTTGAAAAGGCTGCTCGTAGAAATAAATTCGTTATCCTGTCTGTGCGAGTTTGATACTGAATTTCATTCTGCTCAGGGACAGGATAGCTTATAATACCTCTGTTGTCTGTGTGATATCTTCCTGTTTTTGTTTCATATTAGTTTAAACATATTTTATTGCCCCAATAATAGTAAACGGATGGTTTCAGGTTTTGGTTCGGTACTAAACTTTGGTTATACCTTAGCCATGGGACGTATAATAATTGTCAGGTCAAACGGCTGAAGCCAAAGTAACATAATCAAAGCCATGTTTACCAAATTTCTGCATTGTGCATTATACATTCATGATGATTGATCTTCCATCACATTTTATGTAAATAACCTTAGATTTATTCAATATCGAACTCGGTAAAGTCCCAAAGTTTCAGTCCCTGGTGTTTGTTATTTCCTGATCTACGTGGAAAAGTTCGCTAGATGATAGAGAGATCCACACGCCTCCTCCCTCACTCCATGTCAGAAAGGTTTTAATGCCCGGACTTTATAGTTGCAAACAGCTCCTGTCCTGCTTCAATGTTTTTGTGAACATTACGAAATGCGGTTTTCATATACATGTACTAATCTTCATAAATTTTATCACGAGTCATGCTGCAAAAGGATATCATGAACGATAAGCTTCCGTTAGGTCATTTTTAATTATTCCAAAGGATGTTAAACAAATAAGAGGATTTCGTGAAGTGAACAATCTACATGGTCAGTTTAACAGAAGTTTGAGAGTTATTCTTTTGAATTGACAATTTCAGCTGCTGGATGGATCAGAACACTTCCTACTTCGCCTTCATGCTGCCTGTTGGAGTTATCATTCTCATCAACATAGCCACCTTTGTCCGAATCATCTGGGCGCTCACTCGCCGCCCAAAGTTACTAAAGAATACACGGAGGACCCACAAAGACACAAACCTCCGAATTCTGGCGGCCATTACATGTTTTCTTCTATTTGGTAAATACACCTGTCTCTGATTAGTTTTATACACAACGATTGTGTTCATCTGTTAGATACACGCTGATTACAGGTGTTATATCCCAATATTATGCATGATGATCATAATCCTATCTGCCGTCGGCCATGTAGGGGATCCTGTAGCCTAGGGAGATGGTTATGGAAGGCCTAGTGTCCAATAATTCCTAAATATCTGTTTTCGATTCCTAAACCCAGGGTTTATCAATCATACACCTATGGATTACGACCGTAAATCCTGGATTTACGAATAAAAAACTGGGTTTTCAGTTTGTTAACTATGGTATTATAGGGTTTATCCGTCTGTAACCTGATAATCAAGGTTTATAAGTTGATTATCACATTTGATTATCAGGTTTTGACTGTTGAAATGTGGAATATCTCTCGATAATAGAGATTAAACATTCATTCACATATAAGTTCCTACTATTTCCTGTGTTATAAACTGAAAACCTACTTTTCATTCGATAATATGGTTTTCAATTTGATATTATGGAATCATTAATTACTTAAGAAATTCAATAAATAAGAAAACATTATACATATTATACTACTCAATGATATTCCCTTATTTGTCCTACTGTAACCTTCTCTGGGGGAATACATATATAACTCATTTGAGTCCGCTTATCATGCTGCAAAAACGAGCATTGCGAGTGATAACTTTATCTAAAAAGCTAGACCATACATTACCATTATTTATAAAATTGAAAATTCTACAACTACCCAAATTAAATATGTACGCATGTCTGTTGATGGTGCATAAATTTATGCACCACCCAGAATTACTACCAAAAAGCTTCCAAAATTACTTTACAAAACAATCAGATGTACACCGTTACCAAACTAGAAGCCAGAATTTGAACCTCTACCGACCCATCTATAAATCAAACTTGTCATATTATACCACAAAAACTACAGGACCTCGAGAGTGGAACAAATTACCTTCTCTGATCAAATGTATGAAATCTACCTCGTTATTCAAATCCAAACTAAAAACATATCTACTGGAAATCTGAACCCCATTATCGCAACTAAGGCTGTAACAATAAAATTGTTTTTTAAAAAGTCAACAGAGGGCTAATATTCACTAATCACCCTATATTATAAAGTAAATTAGAAATGTGTATTATAAACTATATATTTATATATATATATAAATGCTACCCACTTGTCCTACAGGGATAGAACAAGCCCCCTGGGGTTTTATTCCCGCCAATCACTTTATTGCGTTGCATGTAGATTATATTATTTGCACATATTTTGTAATAATTGATACCATATTTTTTGTATATACATATTCATTTGATTGGTGACTAAAAATTCAATTAAAAAAAAAAATTCAATTTGATAACATGATTTTGGATTCGTAAACCCCGGGTTTTCGATTGGTAAAGCCTGGCTTTTCAAAGCTTAACGTTGATTGGTCAAACTAGTCACGTGGGCTGTCAGGGTATAATTTCATTGGTTATCGGGCCTTACTGTGATATCCCTGTTTTCGATCGTCAACCCTAGATTTTCTAATTGTTGGAAACTGGGCTCACCAAAAGTATAATATCGAGAGAAAACATAGTTCTCGAATTTAAATGTGATAATCAAAATATATTTTGAAAGCCGAGTTATACGATTAAAAAAAAGGTTTATCGTCGTAAAACCTGGGGTTTCGATTCAAAAATAGATAGTTCGGAATTAATGGACATTTGGCCTTCCATAAATGGTCGTTATTTCCTTATTGCTTAGACTGAGCTGAAACATATCATATTACATGTATATGCTTTCATCAAGCCCTGAAAAAAACGCAAGATGGCTTCATGGATTTAGTCAGTTCGCTACAAGATATTTTTCGTTTCGATTTTTTCAATTTTATTTATTTATGCACCTTCATTCTCAAACGCTGCAAATAGTTATCTGGTGTGAATTACAGTAAATGTGCTTCTATCTGCAGAGAAGCAAACAGTTTGAAGAAAATAAGAGTAAAACGGTACCCTGAATGCCCGCCATTTTAATTTTATCCATGATATCTTGCTCCGGGTGTATGTAGTTAGGCTTCAAATGATCCCAAAATGATAACGTACGAAGTCGTAAAATATAAGCTCTTAATTTTCCTCCGTTTCGTGGCACGAGAAAAAAGATCACTGCGGAAGGGGTGTCCTATCTACACCCTAGGCCAGATAGTTGTAACATAATTAATAATGTCAAGTCCGTACACTTTAATTAGTCGTCTACTTTGGAGCTTGTCAAAAATTGATAGTTAACTGCATAATTTTTTATTTTATTTTTGCACCGTGTAGAACAAACTGAATTCTGCAAAATGACTACCATTTTTCTGTGATATTGATAATATATCAAGCTTGAAATAACTTGGTAATTTTCTCCATACAAATCCCAGTACCGTTGTTTCATGCTTCGAGGCTCAATTACATAGGGAAACCTGATAATGTATTCGTGTTTACTGGCACAAAGGTCATTGGTGCCATATGAATTAATAACAGGCGGCCTAAGGAAGGGTCTCTTATATCCCATGCCCGGTTAAATTACCGAGAGATAGACCGCAAACACGTAAATGACCGTACACGGCATTATTGAGATGCCTCCACTTCCTATTGAATCGACCTTATCAATATGAAATGCTTGGTAAGCACATGACTCCTTATGCCGTAAATGTTAATGTCTCCATACATGTCGTGATGAACTGTCGTGATTTGGTGGTGTTTTTTTAAGTTTCCGTATAATTTCTCGATCGCTCTATTGTTCGCATCCAGACCTTGAAATATCCCGACAGTCGTGATTTCAAAAACCGTTTGAGTTCCTCGTAAAATAACCACAAATTCTGCAGATTAGATGGATTGGCGAAATGTTTTAGGGGACACTTGTCAGCTATGAGCAGTTTAAGCTGGTTAAAGAGATTTGTTAATTTTAGTTTTCGAAAATATATCTTAGTATTAATGACTGAGGAATTATTCTCATGTGGTGTTAGAATCAATAAACGTAACGTATCACCATCACGTTGTCAAATTAACACAGCATTGTATATGTGAATCGTTGTCATCCAACAGGTCTTAGCTGGGTGTTCGGATACATGGCTGTCGCCGAAGCTAGAATTGGCTTTCAGTACGTGTTCACCGTGCTGAACGCGTTCAACGGGTTCTTCTTCTTCCTTTTCTTCACGGTGCGAGAAGAGCGTATACGGCAGTATTGTTACTGGTTATGTTGTGGGGATTCTAACAACCTTACCCAACCCAACCTACCACACCCAACAACAGAAACAGCGATTTAGTCTTCAAGTACCAACTAACTGACCACACGTTCTGCTCCCTGTGTACACGAGTGAATACTGTCTGGAAAATCCATGAAATACATTTCTGTCTCGTGCATACAACTACAGCAGAGTTCATGCGATTAATTTGAACACAAGTTTTAATTATAACCAACTATAGGAATGTCACATCAATGTATATTCGCTGTGCACACACAATTGGTGACTCACTGAAGCCAGTCCTAATTAGAATGATATGTTTTTATTGAGATTCATTCAGTATATACATCATAGTCATTGGTTTGAAATTCAACTTCCGACTATTGCTTATTTCACTAATAATTCCCACATACGAAAACGATTTGTATAAACTGTAACGCATTGATTCTAAAAAAGTAATATCTGCACATTCCGTGCAACGCATTGAGCCACATTTATCAAAATGTGCAGTCTGTAGCTTGGCAGTATTGCTATGAATTGACCTGTCAATATACTGATTTTATAACTTATTTGTATGCAGTATGCAGCGTACCAAAGAACAGTATTATTATCTTTACTCTTTGTAATCTTTCACAGTCCTCATCAGTGTTGTTTTATTATTAATATCGTTAATCTAGTTAGAACCGGCGCACAAAAGCGCATGAAATCGCAAGCAACAGGATATTTGAACGCGTGCGACTGAATATCTCGAAAAATAAAATCGTCCCGTGTGCGGGAAGTGGAAACAGGAGATTTTATCACAAGCAACAGGATCCAAAGTTTCAGCGTGTTTAATATTTCGTCGACAGAATCTCCGGATAAATTTGCGCCGGCGACCGAATTTGCGGTGAACGGGAAACTTTATATCCTGTTGCCGTAAACTTCAGCCAATCAAATGCGAGGTGGATATCATGTGATGATAACTCATGCAGAGTTGCAACACTGTCGCCTCGTGTGTGGGCAAAGCGGAACAAGGATCCAAAATCGCCGGCGTCCAAACATCATGCAGAGTTGCAACACTGTCGCCTCGTGTGCGAGCAAAGCAGAACAAGGATCCAAAATCGCCGGTGTCCAAATATCTTGTTGCTTGCGATTTCATGCGCTCGTGTGTGGAGAAAAAGCTCAGAGCTATTGTTTTATATTCCTACGAAGTAGGCTACAGATCGCAAATTGTCCGGTAATGAGTGAGTGAGTGAGTGAGTCAGTCCATCCGAATCCTTTCGTCGGCAAAATAAGGAGAACCGTTAACATTAGAACCTTGATTTTTGGCATGAACGTGCATTAGGGCATTGTTACCAGCAAGTTCTGAGCTGAAATAATTCTGATTAAAATTAGATTTATAATTAACACTTCAGTATATTGTTATAGATACATACCATCCATGTGGCCTTTAACAGTATCATGTTCCTTTTATGACCATGAAGCCTTATCAGTGGATTTAAAAGTCATTAAGGCTTGTCCTTGGAACAAACACAGAGAGAGGCTCTATCCGAGCCTTGTGGTTTTTAACAGTGATTTATATCCAAGCCCACTTAGATAAGGCTGGTTTCTACTCGTGCTGCTTGTCACATCAAATTACAGTGGTCGGTGTCCTGTATAACAGATACTATAGTATATTATTGCATGCCTGTCAACTACCCTGGAACATTTCCTAGCTTAGACATTAAACAGCCCGCTAAACTTGCCATCAAATGTGATAAGGCTGGGAGTACAAGAATGTGCGGTGTATTTTCTGTGGACTGTGTAGGCTGTACAGACTGAATGAAGACAGCCTAGCAGAATTAGTTAAAGCTAGGTGGTTTAACGTTTATCAATGAAGAAAATCACCGATCAACCGCCACAGAATATAATGTGAAACAAGAAAACCGGAATAGTACATTCATCAGATTGCCGATGCCCAAAATGTGTTGTCTCATATATCTAGATAACAACGTGATGTAGAGACGCTATTTACTCGTCTTTGTACCGGTTATGCTCAGGAGAATGACATAGAATCAGTATTATCTTGTGCATAGAAGGTGTTGGTCTTGAGTTGAATTACCGTAAACTACATAAATGCTACCTTTCTACTATAGTACTATATATAAAAATTGGTTGTATTGTTGGGAAAATAATGTGATTCAAAAAGTTGTTTTGATGCTGTACAAGGGCACTGAAAACCATTAAAGAGATGTAAATGTATTTTCACACGTAAAGCTTGAAATCTACTGAACCTATATTATTCAATCTGTTTCCTTTAATTAAAAAATTGTAAAATTAAATCGGCGAGTGTTATTTATTTTGGAATGAAGGCGCATTAGGAGACTGTCACCAACAAGTTCTGAGCTGGCCTACTTTTGATGAAAATTTCTGGTGATTTTTGATGAAAATCACTGGCGATTCTGACTTGGGCGGTGCCCATCTTAATATAGGCAGGATTTCAACTGGGGGTGGGAATTTCCAAGAGTTCAGTTCGCGTTCGAGTCCTAATGCCTACTGTACTTCGTAGGTCCTGTGACGTTAGTCACACTGCCATGTTTGTAACAAACCGACGCTAAACCAAGTTTGTCTATGTTTATGTTCCGAAATGTAGAACTAATAGTACATATTGATGGGATGCGTGACCCCTTGACACAGCTAGACGTCCGGTGGTAGGGGATGTGGTACTAGATGTTCGCTCGCCATATGCACTTACTCATATCTTCCGCCTGATCATCACATTATTTCCTACTGGTACTTATGTGCCTTATTACTTTAGTTAGTTATTTCCTGGTCATGATTGTGTCCAGTTGTTTCAATACATATCTTCTGTGTGGTTTATAATTAAGCGTTCGCAGAAGATAAACGCTTGACGACTGAAGAGAGTGTTACACATGTACTATTGTTACAGTATCACCTATGCGTCCCAATGGGAGAATAATTCACTATCTGAGACTTTTTCCTAAAGATTTTAGAAGAAACCCATCACGATCATTTTATTCAAAAATGGTATAGCGATATGTATCGATATGTATTCGATATCCTCGAAAGGCGTTATATACAGAATATACAGAACAGAATTTCGTATGGAAATTTATCTGAAATTAATTGATGAAAAAGGCACAAAAATTCTATCGAAATTTCGCACTTGTAGCCATAAACTTCCGATAGAAACAGGAAGATGGCGTCAAACCACAAAGGCCGACAGTTGCTGTACAGCGTGTGGAACAAACAGCATTGGAGATGAGTTCCATTTTATGTTCTTGTGTCCAAAAATAGTAGATTTACGTCCAAAATACCTAGCACGGTATACTTATGATAGACCGAATTTAATCAAATTTAGACAGCTTTTTCAAACAGAAGATCCACGTGAAGTGAAAAAATTATGTAAATTTATCAAAGAAGGTATGGAATTCTTTAAATATTAATGAATGGATCTGTTGTAAATGTGAATATATTTATAATTAATGTATATTTTAATATAAAAATGTATATATATTCCTATGTTTGATGCAATGTACATGTATATATGTGGTCGCTATAATATATGTACACGGTTGTACCTCCCGTACCGCCCTGTGTGAGTGGAATGAAATAAAATGATGCTATCGCAAAGCGATAGTCTTAAAATGAAAGTGTTGTATTTAACATTATAAACGTCTGAGGAGTGACAGCAATGTATAAAGTGTTGTATTTGTAACACTCTCAGAATAGTGTTATATCCAACATTATAGTGCTGTATCAGGAGCAATACAGCACTTTACAAGTGTTAAAATCAGCATTGTATAGTGTTGTATTTCTCCAGATACAGCACTATGATGTTGGATACAACATTTTTTTACCACTGGCTGAGAGTGTTACAAATATACCACTTTATATAATGTTGTCACCCCGCAGACATTTACAATGTTACATGTAACTACAACACTTTCAATTTAAGAGAATAATCGAATGTCCAGAAGGTATGAGGGGAGGGAATTTGGATTAAAGTCACACTCAAGCTTGTTTCACTCATATGGTGACAGTCAGTTTAGTTGATGGAGGAAGCCGGAGTACCCGGAGAGAACCACCGCCCTTCGGCAAGTAACTGACAAACTTTCACACATGGACCAGCAGGGCTCGAACCCGTGCCGGTTCAGCGGTGTGAGGCTAGCGGTCACCAGCGAAGCGCCTTAGACCACTCGGCCACCGAGGGCCCCTCCAGAAGGTATGATTACATATAATGCTCGTATATGAAATCATAACTGATAGAAATAATACTTTAGCCGCCAATGGGAATCGATGCATTAGCCAATTGGTATTGACCAACTGGAGAACAATCCTCATCGGTTTTGTTCAGTCTGGTGGGCGTCGGGCCTCACAGACTTGTGTTCTGAATAATTTTTCCGTTTGTACCGTTTACTCTATCTAACAGTCATATTATATCGCTTTCCATCAGATGACTTCATTTCTCGGATATTTGTTTCTAATATCGCCCAATATCATTCCCTATATCCACATCAACGGGTACAATCAAAGCGTGACTGAGATACAAATAATCACAGGGATCAGTTTTAGTTCTTGTAGTGTTTAGATATGCAGTTAGAATATTGGCCTATGGGGTCATAGGACTGACTTCTTGTCAGAACGTCGGCATCTTTTTCCATCACGTTTTATATGTTGCGTTTATTTACAACGCTGGTACGGAGAGAAGCCAACACCGAGCAATTCATAGGGTTTTTTGAGAGGAAGAATAATTCATCTGTCAGCGGGAATCCGATTTACGAACTTTTGGAAAGCCGTTTTACTTTTCATTCGGTATTTGCTTATATCAGCGAATATTTGATGATATCTTCAAATGATTTGCTAATATCATTAAATATTGAATATCATCAAATCATTTGAAGATATCATCAAATCATTTGAAGATATCCTCTACTATTTGATGATATCAGTAAACACTGAATAAAAAGTAAAACGGTTTGCCATACGACCTTCCCATCATTCGGTGGATTTTCCTCCCCACTGGAGACGAAGAATCGGAAATTACACTGTGGTTGTGTGTAGAGTGACATCATCCTCAAGTAGCGGCGTCCTTCCTCCTAATATGGCGGTTGTGTTGGCCCAATATATAGGTCAGCCAATCAGTAACGCTATTCTATGACATATTTCGAAATTCAAATGGTTTCGAGGTAAGAGACTTTTCGTGGCTATTTATAAGTTCTTTGAAGACTGAAGGGGGCCAGATATATCAAGGAAAGTTCGAAGTGGGAACGTAGAAATTGGCTTGATAAAATGAAGATGCTGTGAACCATGCCAACGAATACCAGTTTGTCCTTGTGTGGCATGAAATTTTAGGCGAAGGAATATGTACATACGGATTTATGTTCGAACGATTTGATACATTTTGTGTCAGTAGGAATAGAATTCTTGATCTCTGCAATTTCTAGAGTTGTTATGTTCATGTGAGCTCTGCCGGAACATCAGTAATACTCTCGCGAATTGATCAAATAGAGATTAGTCCTTACTCCCGATCCTTGAATGTGTGCAATTACATGTAGCTTTATGATATATAAATAATAAATTTGCATGCAAATTAAGTATTATTTCTCTTACTTCATTTGTATATTAATGTTAATAAATACATACATGTTTGATGTCGCATAAAGATAACAAAGATTGCTTCCTCGTTATTGCTTTTGTACACCGCGTCTATACAGAATATATCACTGTATTCCCTTGGAATTTGTGTCAGTTATTTTATAGTATAGTTACGTTATCTTACCTGCACCTCCTCTGATGTACGCTTATGACATATTTCCTCAGTCATAGCTAGTGGCGGGTAGATTAAATTAGAAAGATGGTGTTTTTACTTGATCAAACTCGTATGACACGGTGCACAATGAGGTAGACCCTCCATGCTCCATATTCCCGCAAAATTAAAGCTTCTATTTAACAAGATCATACAATCAAAGGAGCAACATACATACAATTTCAGTATTCTCTGTTCTGGAGGACGTGGTATTAAATTATCCCCAACTGGAAAAGGGGGAGAGAAAAGTCTTATCTTAATATATACTGGGAACAGATAAAGGAAATCTTACAGCACGACATTTCGACAGAGCAAATTCGATATAGTGGCGAGAACACGTAACGTGAAGATATAGAGGAGAGAAATCTTACCTTACGACAGTCACAGAAAAATTAATCTATAGATGGGAGAAAACTTCTGCTTAATATATACCATGAAGAGATCGGGCAGAGAACATCTTACATTCCAATAGTACGAGAGTGCAACAGATCGAATTCGATATAGGGTGGGGAGAAAATTCTAATTTAGTGTACAATTCGAAGATATGAAACTTACCTCACGACGTTCTCACAGTGTGACAATCCGAGAGATTGAAGTCTACATAAAGGGGAGAAAACTATGGTGTTCTATTTGGGCCAAGTTTGCGTCGCGTGGCGGCTTTTAGAAACTCGCCACTCGCCACGCGCCGTGGACCTCTCTGGCGCGCGGCGACTGGCGACTTTCTGCTATCTCTTAACCTGCAAAAACTCGCCAGTCGCCACCCGCCGTAAAACACGGCGAGTTTCGCTCTATCTCTTAACCTGGAAAAACTCGCCACGCGCCACTCGCCGGATGAACCACGGCGCACGGCGACTGGCGACTTTTGACTGTAGTGAAACTCGCCACTCGCCACTCGCCACTCGCCACGCGCCGTGGACATCTCCGGCGCGCGGCGACTGGCGACTTTCTGCTATCTCTTAACCTGCAAAAACTCGCCAGTCGCCACGCGCCGTAAAACACGGCGAGTTTCGCTCTATCTCTTAACCTGGAAAACCTCGCCGCGCGCCACTCGCCGGACAAACCACGGAGCGCGGCGACTGGCGACTTTTGACTTCTGGAATTCTCAGGACTTTTTCTCAAGTGCGCATGCCCGAGGAGCATCAATTATGCAGTTGCAATATCATAAGTCACAGTCGCGATCTCATCGAATTTGAGGAAGTAAAAAAAATATGGAAACTGTTGAAAGAAATACGTCTTTTCATCTTTTAAAATAGGGTCTTGATAGTTTGAAGGGTTTGTGATACAGGAAATATCAACCCAACAAAGAGCCGCTCTATGGATTAAAACAGCAATAAAGGATCTCTTATACAAAGATATCGCCCGTTTTTCACATAAAACTTACGAAGAGAGAAATTCAATCATCCAGAGAAAATGTTAGCATTTTTTCTTACTTTTTTAATCAATATGACGATGACGCTCTATTCGCTTTCTTAATATTTCATACAGCATATTAGTTGACGTTGCTTTTATCTTGTAAAACAAAATTCCCGCGTCGAGTGCTTTATTGTATCTTAAATAAAGAACAATTTCAAAGCGATTCATTCTGAATTGAAAACGATATGCTGTTTTATAAATATATATAGGCACTTATATATAAAAAAGATTTAAAAAACGATTGAAAATGTTGTCTTGGTGGCAACTTTTTAAAATATACCAGCAGATAATAACGAGAGTATGCAAGTTCTGCACAGAAACGGATAACGAGTATTTTAATAAAGAAATAATTGCACATTTGACAAAATTAGATTGCCCTATATGCGTATTGCATTAAAAAGAAACTTGTTTCAAAAAACAACTATATTAATTATTACAGATAGCTTACATCTTCAAAATTAGTCACATAGCATCAGATGTAGCTGGAGAGTTCATTCATTAGAAATTAGGTATATTTATGCACGAGGAAGAGATTTAAAATTAAATTAAATGACAGCATGTTTCGAACAAAATATTCCGATAATTGATGCTCCCCGGGCATGCGCATTTGAGAAAAAGTCCTGAGAATTCCAGAAGTCAAAAGTCGCCAGTCGCCGCGCGCCGTGGTTCATCCGGCGAGTGGCGCGCGGCGAGTTTTTTCAGGTTAAGAGATAGAGCGAAACTCGCCGTGTTTTACGGCGGGTGGCGACTGGCGAGTTTTTGCAGGTTAAGAGATAGCAGAAAGTCGCCAGTCGCCGCGCGCCGGAGAGGTCCACGGCGCGTGGCGAGTGGCGAGTTTCACTACAGTCAAAAGTCGCCAGTCGCCGCGCGCCGTGGTTCATCCGGCGAGTGGCGCGCGGCGAGTTTTTCCAGGTTAAGAGATAGAGCGAAACTCGCCGTGTTTTACGGCGGGTGGCGACTGGCGAGTTTTTGCAGGTTAAGAGATAGTAGAAAGTCGCCAGTCGCCGCGCACCGGAGAGGTCCACGGCGCGTGGCGAGTGGCGAGTTTCTAAAAGTCGCCACGCGACGCAAACTTGGCCCATAGAAAACTCTACCTTAATATATACTGTATAGGGGTCGCAGAGAGAATCAAAGTACTAAAGTACTGATGTTGGGTTTACTTGCATCCGAGGGGTTTATTAGTCACATATTTGTGATCATTTAAGGGTGGAAAGGTGGTGTTCGCTCTACATAGGGAATCGTCCTTAAGCTGTTGGGTTTGTAGGGCCAAACTTTCACTTTTATCAAAAGTATATGAAACGGAGCATTTTGTACAGCCTACATGCTGTATTGTAAGACCCGAAATAATGAAGGGCTGCAGATGCACGAAAACGGATTTATGGCGCACCAAAGTTGGTACATTGGCTTATTTTCGTAATTTTATGCAGTTTTCGGTGCAGATTTTCTTTTGTTACAAAAATAACCAAAGCCAATGTGGGATGTTTTGAACAACAAATAATTCTGAAATATTTCAGTCTAAATATGATTTTGGTTAAAGGTGTTATAATTTTGCAACAAGAGAAAATGTCGACTGTAAATGCACCGAAAAGTGTAAAATAAGCCAATACGGCAGGTTTGAACCACTGTAAGTCTGGCTGTGTATATCTGTGGGCCTTGATTATTCTTTATCGGATACTTCAGTATGTAGACTTTGAGAAATTGGCGTTTTTTAGACAAAAATTAGCCCGACCAGCTGCGTGTATCAAAAACGCATTGAGGATGATTCCTATCTAATGCGAACACCACCTATGTGATCTTACAACACAAGTTATTAGCAAAGTTGCATTTCATCATTTAGCACTATGATTCATAATAATTTTTGTTGTAAGGTAGCGTACCAAAGATTGAAAAATGATCAAAAATATTAAAATTCATATCTGTAATAATATTTGATAAATTGCCAGATTTAGTTATAGAATATCCTCAAGAATAGTGTGTGAAGTGAAATTTCAGATCTATATCATGTACCAGTTTTGAGTTCTTGCATTTGAAAGATTGATTTAAAAAAACTGATGGGACTACAAGTGCTGGTCCTTAATTACTCAGTGATTATACTGCGGGGATGCTATTGCTTTGTGGCGCAGTGACTACCTGACAATCACCGCCAGATAATAGCCAGATATTAATGAAAATGCATTTCCTTAATAAACAAATTAATGTTGCTTATAAAATGACCCTGCCATGCCATAAGGAAGCATGTGGAGATAGAGACTGCTTAAGGATCAAATGGGGTGACGTTCTTTGGTTTTGCCAGAATTTTGTCATGGGTGGACATTTAAAAAAACAACAAAACTGATAGTACACATGCTGGCTCCTATGTCTACAATCTATATATTTTGAGTAGCAGATGAAAAGCATAAGTTAATTACAATCTGCTGATGGGTGCTGGCTGGAAGGAAAATACATGTACATTCATTCAGACATGCCTATGAATACAAAAAAGTTTGTTTTGTTTTTTTTTTTATTGGACGGATAATTACACTTCCAACATTTTTTACACAACAGTAACAGTATATCGCATCATTTACTACAGAGTATTCTCCCCTGATTTGTTGTTACATCCTAGCTTAGACTGTTGAAATGCCCATATCCTCATTCATAGGACAGAACATGGATGCAACGCTAATATCACAAAGCTAAGTATTCCTGGTAAACACATCGTAATGACGGAGGGATGCAACCATTTGCACGTAACACTATAAAAAAAAACTAAAACTGTACCACAGTAAATATCCCAATATTCGAGGGATGCAATGCAAATTTTACAAAAGTACACGTACATGTTCCACTGAACACACCCACGGAATGAAAAGCTGCTATCAGCAAAGTATAAATATTTCAGTATAATCTTGAGATCGGACGGATGCAACGCTGTATCACAAAAATGCTAAGATCGGACGGATGCAATGTTAGTTAGATCACAAAATTACTATGTTCCAGTAGATAAATCCATACGCCCATGGGATGCAATGATAGTAATCAGATGTTTTGTTGGAGACTTTTTCATCATGGTAATGTTGATAAAAACTAATTCAAATTGAGAAACTTTGGAATTTCAGTGTTGTACCGGAAACTTTAGTTGCTTGTGAGGAAGGGGTCTTTGTGCTAAAAGAACGAGGAAAAAATACTTTCTTGGGGCAAAATAAGGAATAACTTGCAGAAAGCAAAGTAAAATATGCTATTTTTTTAATAACGGTTTGGGGGGTTGAACATTTATGATGAAAGCTATGAAAAATTGAGTTTGTATTGTTGATTTTTGAGCTGAAAAAAGGAGTTTCAGTGATTTTCAAATTGAGTTCATAAAGACATTTTGTCTAAAAAAACAAGTACTATTTCTGAGGGATGCAATCATAGTAATATCACAAAATAACAATGTTCCATTAAACACATCCATATGTCCGAGGGATGAAAGGGCACTAATATCACAAAATTACAAATATTCCAGTGTAATGATATCGAAAGGATGCAAAATACATATCACTAATGTGTGATAGATACAACAACGCTAGTCATCTGATATTGAAAGCATTCAAAGTAAATATCACTAATGTGGAATGGATGCAACTCATCTCACAAAAGTACAAATATAAATGTTCCATTGAACGCATCCATATGTCCAAAGGATGCAACAATGGTAATCTCAGAAAATTACGATGTTCCAGGGAACATATTTTCGAGCTATGCAATGCTAATTAATATCACAGAATTACAATGTTCCAGTGGATAATTATAATGTGATTGTAAATGTCTCAATGTCCCAGTGGTAAATCCATGTGATGCAGTGAACACATCCATTATGTTCGAGGGATGGAACGCCAGTAATATCACAGAACTGCAGTGTTTCCAATGAAACCATCCATATGTCTGTGAGATATAATGATAATGATGCTGTCACAAAATTACAAATGTTCCACTCAACCAATTGCTAACCCTACTCTCCTTGTTCCCCCGCTAATTCACATCGCATATTTCGCGCCTCTTGGCCGTAAGGGGGCGCTCTGCGCAGGCCAACCACCAATGACTAATGAATATCACTCTAACGAAAGAGTCTTGGTCCAATTTGTTTTTCACAGCAACCAACATCCGGGCATCCGCCGCCTTTTCTCTCAGTAGGCGAGAGGCCAGTCATCATTAAATGTTTCAATCAAATGACGGCGCTAAGCTGCCAAGATTAGTCTCTCGGTAACAGTAATAAATTATCCAGCGTATATGACATATAATGAGTGATAACTGTGTGGAAAAACGCGAGAAACTAGGGAACTATTTGTTCACAATCAACTGTGAATTAAAGCAAACGTTCATATGTCGTTAACGGCAAAACTAACAAAAAACGGACGGCAAAACAGCTCTAATTACGTTAATTTCTGAGTTAAGAGTGAACAGAGTTTTGGATAACTTCCTCCATTGTTTAGTAAAGTTCGTCAACTGACTGCAAACATTTGTTCATTGATACCTTCAAATAAATAACAAATAAATCACTGTAAATGTTGTTAATATCCCACTGATAAGACCACGCTTTATCGTCATGAGTATATAAGGAGATCAAGCTGCCTAGAATGGTAACGTATAAACACCGTTGAATTGTTTCAGATTTTGAATTGAATGTTGACTGTTAATAAAGACGGGGAAAAATTCCTTTGAGAGATGCGGTAAGAGGGGGTGTCGCTGTCAAAATATTGGCATGGCTTCCACATTTCGTGAGAGTCGTGATCTCACTATCATGAAGGCATGACGTAATTTCGATCACGTGAGGTAGTTAGGCAATCGTGGTTAGTATGAGGAATCTGGTTATCTCCGAGCTATTACGGCACGGCGATTGGTTAACCAGTTGAAACGCCCCCTTACGGCCAAGAGGCGCGAACTTGCCGATGTGAATCAGCGGGGTGGGTGGGGGACAAGGAGAGTACAAGCTGAATAGTATGAGCGTACTAATTCGTGTGTATGAGGAACATATAGCTCAGTGTATATGTATACAGTGCCCATTTCTAGCTCCCTGGGCTCTGCATTGAACAATACTGTTCAACCTTGGTTTTGCAAAACAAAAACTATACCAGGACACATAGGCCATTCTAATCTATTGCAATTTACATCTAGGACCTTGTGTAATGATACCTATCGAGAAATCTCGCGAAATCTACATTCAATGTATAATGTAGTACAGACACTTTTCGCACGTGCGAGGAGTTTGCCATTTGATTTTTCCAATGACAAGTTTGATATTTTTTTTGGATTTATGTTTATTCGCCAAATAAAGTAATATATACAATGTATATATTATACGCTCCAATGAAAATCGATAATTAAAGGGAAACTATTCGATGTTGTATGATAGAATAAACTAATTGGCGAGAATAAAACCCCAGATGGCTTGTTCTATCCCAAAATTCTATACATAGTTAACAAATAATACATGGCATTGGAAAGAGAAAGAAATTATAGAATGATATGGTGAAGATACATGTATCTGAAATAATTGCACTGTGACAATAGTTCAGTCTTGGAGAAACTATGTTGTAATTTTCGATCGTAAAAGAGAAGCAGATTCTATGCATTTGAGTGGAGGCCGCAAATTGTTGCACTCTCGTGGTCCAGTAATTTTGACGGTATAAAATGATAAGTTCGACTGATAAAATGCTCTATACAAGTTGGATAATTGTCCTCTGGTATGATGGCGGTGTATATTCAGACTGCTTGATGAAATAGTCCTAGAAATTTAATGGGAAAAATTCTTTCTTGTAGAAAAATATATGCACAAGGAGGAGAGAAGAATATTTGTTCAACTTGAGTAAGGGTAGGATGTTCAATTCTCTGTGCACGGGTAGTGTATGAGCCAATTTAGTCGAAAAGGTTATTGCCCTGATCGCGCGCTTCTGCAGTATAATTAATGGGTTTAAATGAGTAACATATTCATTTCCCCACAAAACGCTACAATAGTTCAAGTACGGAGATATCATAGAATAATATGTTATAAATATTGCCTTTTTATTCAAGGAACTTTTGATATGATTTATGATGCCAATATTTCTAGATACCTTATTGCCGATGTAATTTATATGAGTTTTCCAGTTCAGTTGATCATTAATAATGAGGCCTAAGAATTTAAATTGATGAACACGTTCAATTTCTGTGCCTGAAACAGATAATGATGGTATGTTAGTTGAAGGTCTATGGGTATTGGGTTTGACTAACATGTATTTAGTTTTCTTTATGTTCAACGATAAGCGGTTGCAACAAAACCAAGAGTGTAACTTCTGGAGTTCATGGGCCATTGACTGAAGTTTGACTGAAGAAGGGTGATTTCTCGATGGGTATTGTTAAACGGATCTCCAACTGTGATTGATTGGAAGGGTCGCTGTCCGTCTGCTCTGATATAGATTTTGGAAAACCAAGCCAAAGAGTTTTGTTCAATGGCAATGCAGAGCCTGTTAGATCTAGAAATGGGCTATGTATACTGCGACAAGAAAAGTAATTGTAAATATTACACAAAGTATTTCTGTGAACAAATCCTATGTCACAGGGTTGGATAAAAATATAATTTGCATTAAACAGATTTGTTAAAATTATCCTCCTATATGGATGCAATTACTACACCAGTCACATGAACAAATGAAGATATATCTATCCCAAAATAACTGAAGAACATTTTAGGGAATTAGCTGTAATCGAATTCAATACGGATAACGTCGGTGTTTCCATCTTGTACTGCAATGGGTCATCATATCATTCATATGGTGCTGTAGGAAAGAGTCCAGATCGTCGTCCTCTCCATTGTTCAGCTGTGTCAGTAGGTTGAATGGTATGTTGAATGGCATGATCTTCTGCTCTTCCTCCTCTGTTATTACTTGATAGCATGAGAGGTCATTGTTTTTATTGTACCATATCAGCCTCACGGTGCTACGTTGCAAAGGAGCTGGCGTGGCCTGTCAAAAACGAACGAACACATAAATTAGAAAATTGAAGAAATCTAGAGCTTGTATTATGTAATATTTACCATTCTTAATACAGATTAAAATCCGGTAACAGGAGGACAGTTCATTAGGGTATATAAACTGAGTGTATCATATGAATAGATTGAACACATCAATTTCGCCTGTTCAAGGGATACCATTCTGAAAGTGTGTAGCAATGAAGAAAGGATCTGAATTAAGCACAATTGTCTCCCCTGATTTGAACACTTATGAGGATTGTCTTTCACATCAGTATTCATTATTTAAAATTGTGCATTCTATTGTTTGTGGAGTGGGTGATATCAATTGTCAATGATGTTTGAACAGCATGTAGTAAAAGTTTTACACAATGCGAAAAAGTGAGATTTATCCTTGGAGTAAATGATTGCACTGTATTTCATCACCTGCACTTATATCTGACACCATGCAAAACCATTACAGTAATAAGTTTATCATGGCCCTTAAGTAATACCTACTTGTATTGTGGTCAGGTGAGTGGTGTTGAGTGTCAGCTCGTTTTTATACTCATTTAGCACCACATTTGAGATCGACGCATGTGATCCGGCTGGAGGTAAATTTTCTGCCAAATCCCTTCAAAGCGATACTTTGACTTTGTCGGAGGAATCTTGCAACTGTATTGTCCTGAGCTGTACAGGATTGTTCTTCACCAGTACTGTTCGGATCACTTCATCCGGCAATAGAAGATACTGTGAATATCAAGTAATAAAACTTCTCATACATATTTTGCCCACCAACCCTGCTGTCCAGTGTATATTTTGACGAAGTTCGACCGCTGTAAATATTGAAGTATGTGAAACAATACTCTCATATGGCAACGGCTGTTGTGTAACGCAAGTGGAACACAATTTTTTCGGTTACAATATCACAGGAACAGATTAAAATATGTTTTCCCGATTTGACGTGTTTGTCCCAACTTTCTTTTCTTTCGACAGGTCTTTGCATATCTGTTAGTCTGATAGTTGGTCAGCTCCTCTATGGAACTATCAGTTTCGCAAGTAATGTGACCATCTATCAATTCCAGGAACTGGTTTATGTCACTTGAACAATCTGCATTGTAAATGGGTGCATTTTCAATCCAGAATAACATGTGTATGTGAGGATATCCCCTTTATTGAAATTCAACTCTGTAGAAATGATCAGAAATGTTCCCAAGTGGCTGGACAGAACTATTTAGTATTGAAATGAATGCTTGAACTTTGTGATCAAAATATCTAGCAGAAGTCACTGGATCAGAATTGATTAATCTGCATTTTCTTTGCCAGTCTGGACTGTCTATATTTGAACTTTAATCCACTTCTCCATGGAGATTTGCTAAAGTAGAAATAAGAGATTTCCATTTTGTTTCAGCAGCCGGGAAGGAACAAAACCATGTGGGAAAACAAAGCTGTCTAATCATTACAACTATGTCTTTCGTAGCCTGTTCTCAATAAGGCGAAGAACCCCGCAATGTTCTAAGAACGTGATACCCATCATTCTGATAAATAATACCTTTAACCGCTGAGGGATTAAGCATGTCTTGGACTGTATAGTTACTGTTTGTTTGTTTTTTTAAATTTTCTCACTGCCAGTGAGACTTTGTCCTGTATTTCTTTTATCTGCAACTTTTCATCTTGAAAAGCAGGTTAGGAATACAATTTGCACAAAGACTATCAATATTTCTTAATTCCCATTTGGCTATTGTACTGTAGTGTAAATGAATTTCTCTCGTATTATTATCCTGTCTAGCTTCTCCACAGTATATTGTTGGAAATGCCACAAATTCTGCATAATGGTATTATTTTCCCGTGGTGCAAGAGACAATATACTGTTGAACTAACGGAAGTCAATATGATGAAGTAATGTGTCCATTTTACCAGTTGGACGTTCATTAAAATCATGAACCCTACCTGGCCTAGGGGGAGGAGGGCCAAAATGCCAAAAAAAATAGAGAGCTGAAACTCCGGGACTTTATAGTTTATCATATTGGGGTCATTTTGAGCCTATTTGCAGGACCCCCCGACGAGAGGATCATGGGTAAATTCCATTTCGATCCCCCCCAGTCCACGACAGGTCCCAAAAAGCCCAGGCCAGATAGGGTTAAGACCAGTTACTGTCTCAATCATCTGCATTTGATGGTGTCTTATTACATGTATGTGTTACTTCCTGCCCTGAACTAGGACAGTAATTGGAAGTTGAGCTTAACCCTGATTTATCCAGAACTGTACCTTCGGTTTGATAGGGCCGACTGTTAGCAACTTCCCACTGTGCCGCTCCAAACACTTCGTTTGGCCGTATAACTTCGCAGGCACCTGAATGAGTATAATCTAAACGCTTCTTCAATTTAACAGTGTTCGTTTCTTGATAATTTGAAGTTCTTGACAGTGACTTAACCATATTTGTTACATCAACAGGAACCCTTACAACATTTCCTCTGATGCTCAACTGACCACCTCTTGGTTGTTGGCGAATTTGCATGAAAGGTATCCTTGCAGCAATTAGACGAGCTTCCATAGGGAAATGATTCATTTCGGATGGCTTGTTTGGAAATTTTAACCCCTTTCCAACTGAGGAAGGTGGCATCTTCCATTGTTTAAGATGGGACAATCATGTGGTACACAAGTATTGTTTATCCGAAATTGGCTTAATCAGACACTTTGTTTTAGCACGTCAGATTGTTTCAACAACTTCAGTGGCAAAATATTACTTGCAAACCAAGTTTGAATGCAACAAGAACAGAGGTATTCTGGACCTGAAGAAACGGATTCATGGAAGTTTAAAATGATACTGCCAATCAATTCATTAAAATGATACTGCCAATCAGTTCAGTTTGATTTAAATTTTCCTTTTGCCTTACATTGTGAAGACTCGTTTTTACAGGTTTTTTACAGCATACCTGAGATACAACACATCACGAATCGTTAGATTCTTGGTATGTATTCTAGAATAGGTTAACCAGAAGACTATACTGTGAAGTCATGTGACTCTGTCAGTATGTCGGCACCTCTTTCCACTTCTCGTATATGCGTTGTAATTTTTACCTGTATATGGCGAGATTCT